>APFE030994363.1:26510-52310 GCA_000404065.3 Pinus taeda
GACTATTAAAATAATTTAGGTAGAAGTTGTAGTTTACAATTTTAACTTTAATGATTTATTTCATAAAAAAAATTAAGTTAACATTTGTCATTAAATTGCATAATAAAATAATGAAGTGAAATAATCTCACAAACTTTTAGGAGGGAAATATTTTCGTGAAATTTTTTGGTTGGAAAATTTTTGGAGGGAAATATTTTCGCGAAATTTTTTGGGAGGGAAATTTTTGGAGGGAAAAATTCATTCTCTAAGCTATATAATATCTTTAGGAGACTCTCCATTTGTATCATTCAACATCTTCTATTTGAAAGGGATGGATTGTCCTGATAGTGAAGTTTCAATTTATACAACATCAACATCTTGATCGCGTAACAACTTTATTCATATGGATGAATATAGCGGGAATTCTTCCACTATGAATAGAAAGCCAATTCTTACACTTAGTCATGATCCTAAGGACTATGAGAGCAGCACTGATAAAAGTGGGGATGGAGAATTTCAAATAAATAAAGAGTCACAAATTCCACTTAGTCCGAATTCGAAGGACTATGAAAGCAATAGTGATGATGAGCTTGATGAAAAATTTCAAAAGAATGGAGTCTCACGGTGTCCACTTAGTCCTAATTCTATGGACTATGAAAGTAGCAATGATGAAGAGAATGATGGTGAAGTTAAAAAGAATGGAGCGTCATGGTGTCCACTTAGTCCTAATTCTAAGGACTATGAGAGCAACAATGTTGAAGAGCATGATGACAAATTTCAAAAGAATGGATTGTCAGGGTGTCCACATAGTCCTAATTCTAAGGACTATGAAAGTAGAAGTGATGAAGAACGTAACAAATTTGAAAAGAATGGAGTGTCAAAGTGTCCACTTAGTCCTAATTCTAAGGACTATAAGAGTAGTAGCAATGAAGTGCATGATGATGAATTTCAAAAGTATGGAGTGTCACGGTGTCCAGTTAGTCCTAATTCTAAGGACTATGAGAGCAGCTTTGATGAAGCGTGGGATGATGAATTTCAAAAGTATGGAGTGCCACAGTGTCCAATTAGTCCTAATTCTAAGGACTATGACAACAACAGTGATGAAGAGCGAGATGATGAATTTCAAAAGAATGGAGTGTCACGGTGTCCACTTAGTCCTAATTCTAAGGACTATGAGAGCAACGATGATGAAGAGCGAGATGATGAATTTCAAAAGAATGGAGTGTCATAATGTCCTCTTAGTCCTAATTCTAAGGACTATGAGAGTAGCAGTGATGAAGGATAGGATGATGCACTTAGTCCTAATTCTAATGAGTATAAAGGTAGCAGTGATGAAGGATAGGATGATACACTTAGTCCTAATTCTATGGACTGCGAGAGCAGCACTGAAAATGCACATGATGAAGAATATCCAATAAACATTGATTCAAATTTTCCATTGAATCTGAATTCTATGGACTATGACAATAGCACTGAAGAAGGGGAAGATGAAGAATATCCTCCAAGTTAGTATTTTAAAAGCAAAGTTGATCATAGTGTGGATAACATTCCTCTTAATGATGATGAAAATCCTTATACAAATGATGATCTAATGATGGAGATGTTGCCAAGAAATATTGTATCGAGGAGTAGGAGCAGACCTTTTTGTATCAATGCAAGATGTTCTAGTTATACAAGGGGTAGAGCAGAATATCTGACGAGAAGGATTTCTATCAGCGCACTCATTTCAAGTGAATGTTGCCAAAAAGATTGATTGAAACATATGGATTTCAAATTTGCATTAGAGAGCAGGAAGAGATATTTGTCAATGAATAAAAGCATGCAAAATTCATATTTAGTTGGGTGCATGCAATCTACATTGTTAGGTTATGATTATCATATTAAGACTTTATTTATCTATAAAAAAGCTTTCAAAAATTTTATTTCGATTTGGAATTTTCGTCTCTCAAGAGTTCAAGAAAATTTGGAAAAGGATCCCACATTTTATTTTGAAGTACATCATAAAAGACAGTTTGGGCCATTATCAAACACTGCAATGTCATGGATGAAAGATTTCTTTTCAAAGCATGGAGAGTGTATGCCAAATAGAGAGACAATATATATTCCAAATAATTTTTCGAGACATGAAATCTACAACTTATACAAAGAATATTCAGAAGGTGTTGAGGGACATGGTTAGTTTATTACATATCAATATTTTGTGAAGATATGGAAGAAAGAATTCAACAATGTTCGTATTCCTAAGAAGACAAGGATGGGGATTTGCAGTACATGTGCTTCTCTTAAATAAAAAAGAGACAAATGTGAAGGGTTAGAAAGAGGTAGGCATTCATAACTTTAACTTTTAAAATTGTATATTCATCAAGTATGAAAACATATTTCTTAATGGCTTTCTTTTATGTTGTGTACATTCAATTGTCAAAGAAATTCAAGAGCATCATGAACAACAAACAACTGAATGGAAAAAGTTGTACAAGCATCGAAAGAAGTGTTATAAGAATCCGAAAAAATATTTGGGTTTGATAATTGATGGTATGGACCAGAAGAAAACACTTTTACCACATTTTGTTCGCACACCCAAAAATTTACAGGAGGAAAATTTTATTTAGTATCACTTGGTTGGTTGTATGGTCTTCAATGGGAAAATGTTGCCAAAGGTGTACTTCACTGCTCCAAATATTCATAATGATGCAAATATAACCATAACCATAATTCATGATGTGCTTTCTCATTGGTCTGGTAATATTCCTGAAGTTTTGTATCTACAATTGGACAACACTTGCCGTGAAAACAAAAGTCAGGTTGTTTTTGGATATCAAAACATGCTTGTTGAATTGAGAATTTTTCAGAAGGTAAATGTTGGTTTCCTTATTGTTGGGCACACTCATGACCATATTGATCAGATGTTCAGTCGTTTTTCAGTCACATTGAGAAGGAAGGAAGCTGGGAGCTTGCAACCATTAATTGAATGTATTAAGAAATCATACATGCGAGAGCCTACTTTTGATGTGTTGGAAGAAACTGTTGACATGCGAAGGTTTATTATGGGATCATATGGTGAGGGGAAATGCATTGAACAACTTAATGACATTAGCTTCCAACATAAATTTTGTATCAAAAAAATTGATGGGAAAACACTAATATGGGGCAAGAAGTATTCAACTACTACAGAATGGGCACCATCATTAGGTTTGCAATTTTTGAAGTTCATTCCAGATCATCCAATATTTGTATCAAAAATATTGTTATTACAATCAGTTGGTGAAGTTCAAAATGCACGCAGACAAAATAGAGATATAAATTATTCTGATTGCCTGGAAGAAATTAAAAAATAGATATACATATAAGTACTTTGACATTGCTGATTCAGTTTGGTGGGAGTCATTTTTCAATAATCAAAGTGATATCATTTCAACAACAACAAATGAAGATATACCTTTGAAAAATCCATTTATTTGGCCACAAAATGTGCTGAATGAACATGAGGAAATAAACATTGTTGAACAGCAACAATCTCAAGGTATTATTAATTCTTCACAGGTAGAGGAAAGAGAGATGTATATTGGTTCCAGAAGATATCGTGCACAACATGAAGCCATGGAAGACCTTTACAGGGGTTTAGTACATGATATTAAGGTTGGTTGCATGATTGCAGTGCTAGCAGATGGAGATCCCAATGGCTATCCATTATGGGTTGCTAAGGTTATAAAGTTCTTTACAAAAAATGAGGATCTTATAAGTGTTGAAGTACATTGGTATGCCATAAATACACACCCATTCAATGGTTTGTATAAGCTAGAGATGGTAGTTGACAAAAATAATGGCGGAAAGAGAAAAAGAAAGGGTACAAATATAAATCGCCGCCGCACAGACATATTAAAATTGGAGGATGTTGACATACTTGTTTATGACTTCAATTTAATAAAGAGAGGAACTCTTCGCTTCAAGACAATAGAGATTCTGAAAAGGTTGTTACCAGAAGGAATAATGTTGAGATGGGAGTCTGCTAAAACTAGTCATAGATCTAGAAGAACTTTGAAACCTGAAATGTTGGGCTTGCATGTGGACTCAGATGGGGCACTAGTTGACGAAAGAGAAGTATATGGAACATCTTCATCAACATCTAGTCACTCATCTAAAGATGTGAATTCTGATGGTGTGCAAGAAAATATGAGTGATTTTGATGTTTAAGACAGTTTATATAACTAATGTATGCATCGTATCTCGAAATAAAATTGATGATTTCCATATGGTGTTAAATGAGAAGTTCTGAGGCATTTTTATGTTGTTGGATTATATGTCTTAATTATGGTAATTTTTATTGTTTAAAATATCTACAATGCAATATTGAATTAGAGATATAATGTATGTTTTATTCAATATACAAATAATTACTTTTGAATTCATTTAGTGATATAGTTTGTTCATAATGTCATGGTTTTTTAATTTTATAGTTTAAAAAATTTCAATTTCCTTTGTATCTAGCATGTTATGGTTGAAGAAATGTTGAATTTATACTTAGGAAAGAAAAATGATATTCTACCAAAAACATTAGTGTTTTTTTCCTCATAAACAACTTTGTTTGGCAGATAAAAATTTGGTTTTACTAGCTTTTTTAAAAAAGTTTGAAAACTGACCCTAAAAAAGAAATCATTGTTCTTGTATCATCACTTTCATTTTGAAGCTTTATTTTGCACAAAAATTTCGTAGTAAATTTTGTAGTCATTGCCATTTTTAAAACATGTCCAAAATTGACTCCTAAAAAATAAAATCATCGTTCCAGTATACACACTTTTCATTTTTACCACTGTTTTTGATGTTTTTACGGGGTTTTTTGGCCAGAGTTCCTGTTTTGAGTTTATAGTTCCCGTTTCAAAGTTTACATAGTTTTCTTCTAACATCTAGTACAATCACCCTTTCTTTTGTGTGCGCAAGTGATGTATAATCATTCAGGAGCTATTTTCTTCATGCCTATGAAACCCTTTGCTGTGAATCGTAAAATGCTAAATTGTACACATCTCCTTGCTCGCTTGGGATTAGTTGTGATTCTGGAGGTGGCAGACATTGTGGTGTGACATTATAGCTCTTGTTTTGTCTCCATGTCTGTTTCCTCAACTAACTGTTCAACTTGTTGAGAAATTTACTAAACCTACACCTACTCACCCTCTTCTTCATATGTTCACTACTCTACTTCTTCAACTTGTATCAATGCAGTTTTTTCTGTTAGTGCACCCTGTGCTTATTCTTGTTCCTGTTTCTAGATTTGTTCCCTTTCTCTCATGTTAAGCTCATGTGCTACTTTCAACTTCTTCTCTGTCTCCTGCAATCTCCCCACTGTATATTCCAACCTCTGTCTCTCTCTATTCTTCCACTCTACTCTCCTTTTGTGCTGTCACCTCTTCACCTCTATCTCCAAAGCTACTTTCTCAACAAGTGGATCTTCTTCGAACTTGTTTCTTTTCTCAGCCTCCGCACTCTCGACAATCTTCCTCTTGCCTTTGTCTTGTGCAAGTCTTTTGCTCACTATTGCTACTTTTATTATTGTTTCTTCCTATGGTGGTACTACTTGCAGTGTTATTTTCCATTCTATCGCTATGTTGACCATTTCATTGGGCCTAGAGGAGTTGTAGCAATACCTCCAAGAATCTTCCTCTAGCTAATGACATGCCCCGTGGATCCATGGGTAGTACAACTTTGCACAATGGTTCTTACATATGCAGTGGTCATTATATGGATTGAAGCTCTTGGTGTCGAACCCAAACTTCTTTAAGTCCTCGACCTTGACATCCGCATATTTGAAGGTACATATCTCATACAACCTAATCTGCAAAGGAAGAGTGGCCATGGTGCCCTCTTCCTCCTATGCAATCCAACTAATAACCCTATGGAGATGTGGTATGAAACCTCTTGCATTACCATCTTGTTGGTAGAAAACCTCGGTATCTCATGACAAGGCCTCTCCGCGCCAAACATCTTGATGAAGATGCCACCAGGTGAGGCATACCAATTTGCAATGTTAAGCAATGCGTACATCGCCTTCTGGGACATGTAAGTTGGATCATGTTCAAATATCATTCTGTACAATGGGGTGACGAAGTGGTTAGATAGCCTCACCCTAACACCTCAGTAGCTACACTAAGAGAGCAAATTTCAATAGACATTCACAACATCATCTCATGGTGTCCATGTCCAACACATTCCAGGGAATTTTTGTTGGGCATAGATTGCGTCAAATAGGTATGTGGACATAAAGTATCTTGCTTGTCCATCCCTAGGAGAAATTCGAGCATTAGGCACATGAACTTTCAGCTAAAGAACCAACATGTCTGACCGGTTGAAAGGCCTTTCTTCATTTACCAACTGATCTAACATAAGCACCCAACTCTGCGGGAAGGTCTTCATGCTCCCTTGACCATACAAGCAATATGAGAAGATGACCAGGAGTTGGTATGTCTTCTTGAGTGACTTCGTATTGTAGATCTAGTTGGGTGTCATCATGAACTTCGATGACTCTTTTACCTTATGTTTCATGATATCTCTAGTGTTTGTATTATTGTTGGGAGTGAATAACAGTGCATCCATGTGGTTCACTGGCTACGGAAAGTGATACATATGATGGTAGTTTTCCAACCTAAAGGTGGAAAGTGGTTTCCCACTGGTATTTCTCAATGTCATCATCTTGAGATTGGTATGTGAGACAACCTTGTGAATGATATCCATGCACGGGAAGACAAGGTACCTACATGCAACCCTATCAAAGACTTACTTGTGAATGTTGACATAGACTTGACGATCTTCTGGATCTTCCTTGAAACTGTCTACAAATATGTCCTTTATTTCTTTCCATGTGATCTTCATGTCCTTCTCTATGAACAATTATGTATTTTCATAGATGGGTAAGTTCATTGGAAGCTATTCAACCACATATTCAATGTTGCTCTCTTTAGTGTCCATTGATCCAACTCTCTTGGAAACCATGATGTCCGTACTGCTAAGAGACTTCTCAACAACTGATGTACTTGGAGATAGGGGGGACACTCATGGAAAGAAAATGCTAGCTTAAAAACACAAAACACTTCAATGATTGATCATGCAACAAGCTAGGTGACTTCTTGTCAAGATTGTGCAGTTGTGACTCTTAGAGCTGAGGGAATGCCAACTGGAACTTTGCATTGCATAGTCCTAGCTGCCAGTGAGAGGTTTATTGACTAGAACTACCCATAGCACAGTCTAGATGGGCTTGTTGTGCACTCGAACTACGCAATGTACATTTTAGTCTAGCTTGATTGTTGGTTGGGACTGCGCAGAGCACAACTGGAGGCCAATGTTAGGAAAATTTCCAATCCCAGTGGAAAGACTGGGCATTGTCTCCCAGAACTATACAAAGCACAACTAGAGGCCAGCTTCAAGCAGATTCTATGAAATTCCTGGAGCTAAGGTAGAGCCTTGAGTTCCAAAAATGCATAGTGCATGTCAGGAGAAGCAAGATCTGAGCACAGGCAACCCAGATCTACCCAAGGGAAACTTGAAAACGAGTATATATGAATTCATGAGCGAAGGATGGTGCATATATGAGTGAATGATCATGCATGCAATGAAAACCAATGCAGGAATTAGTTAAACGAATGAAAAAAGAAGCTAGTGGGGAGATACGTTGCGACGACAACCGTTAGTGCAAAAACATTGTTATGCATGTGATGCTTAGGAAAGACAATGCAAAACTTCAAACAACACTTCCACAAGTTAAAAGAAACTAAAAAGTCAGTGATCGTTCAATAAAACATGAAAAACAACACTTACACAAGCCGAGGAAACAAAAGCGATAGAAAAAGCAGTGAAAGACTTAAAAAAAAAACTTACCCGGAAAAGTTGTGTTATTTGTGCCGAAGGTTCCTAGATGCCTGGAGAATGCCATTGCTCCAAGATCGAATGTGTATAATGACCTCTCGGGCGTCCATTAAATAGATTTGGTAGATTTAGGGTTTATGACGTGCATGCCAAAAATCTAGGAAAAAGCAACAAGTGGTGGGAAGTTTCTAAAAGTCACTTGAGTGTAACTCGCAGTGCTAAAAATAGATCCCTATTTTTTAGGGATGGTTTTTTCTTTTTTGTTTTCATCTTTCCTTTTTCAGGAAAGGCTTCCATGCATGCATGGAGAAATTGCATAGTTTTGGAGGGAACCAAGAAACTTGCTGACACATGCATTGAACATTGGCTAAAGGAATGCTTCTGCATAGTTCTTAGGTTGAATGGCTATGGCTTCATTTCATGCTCTGCACAGTTTCTTGGCTGAAGAGAAGATGTCAATTGGGATTGCACATTTTAGGAGCCTAAGCACACTACCGAGATGTTCTGCGCAATTTTGGAGAGCAAGGCTGAATAATGGACTGCTCTGCACAATTCCCAAGAGTAAGGTAGGTTGTTGGGTTTCTCTACACAATTCCTAAGAGAAAGGAAGTATGCCCTCTAGGATTGTGTAGCTTTATAAGACAACATAAGAACTAGATGTAAACCAAGTCACGTGGTCAACTTGTGCCCTCTAGGAATGATGTCATACATGCATGGAGAAATTGCACAATTTGAAGAGAACCAGACAACTTGTCGGCACATGCATTAGACAACGGTTGAAGGAACTCTTCTGTGCAGTTCCTAGGTAGAATGGCACTGGCTGCCTCTCATGCTTTGCATAATTTCCCGACTGAAGACAAGTTTTTAGCTCAAACTACATAGTTTTGGAGCCTAAACTCATTGTCGGGATGTTTTGTGAAATTTTGAAGAGAAAGGTTGACTATCGAGTTGCTCTACACAATCCTTGAGAGCAAGGTAGGCTGCTAGGATACTTTGCGCAATTCCTGAGAGCAAGGAAATCTTCCCTCTAGGAATATGCAATTTTCCAAGACAATGCAAGAACCAGGTGTAAACCAAGTCATGGGGTCAACTTGTCATTAGTGAGCAAAGAAAGTAAAGGAACACAAGCTGCAAAGTGAACAATAAAATTGAAAGAAATGAAAGTACATGAGTAGTGCAAGATAAGCTGCTAAGATTTTGAGAAGGGAGGCTCCAAAACAAAGTGAAGGAAATTTTTTGGAGGGTGGTGGTAGCCGCTACAACAAATCCTTAAGAGTTAATGATAATCCAATAACGATAAGAATTTGAGGACTTAATCCTAAACACCATAGTACCAATTTAACATTAAGTGTAAGAAACATAAATCTATGGTGGTATTATTAATTATGGAGATAGTGTATCATGAGGGGAGGTCAAATAGGGATGAATATCCTAAATTTAGATTGGAAGTAGAAATGATGGCACTCATATGTGAATGACAACATAGGCTAATAAATAAATAAAAAATTCTTGGCCAAAGTAAGAACACACATGGAATTAGGTACATGACACCGCCCCTCTCAATAGTGCTCAAAGATTTTAGGTAACTAAGATAATAAATAGACTACATGCAGAAATCAAGCATCCCAAAAGGGCATGACACAAGCTCAAAATGATCAACTTATAGCCAATAGGAATGATGGTGTAGCAACAATGGTTAGGATGACCACATTATTCCCAAGATTGTAAGAAAAACGAGGTTGAAAGAAGATTGGAATATTTTGGAAATGAGATAAATGAAAGGGGGGGGGGCAACATCAATCAGGAGAGCATTGCAATTGTTAATGGAATTGCTATCGCAACCAAAGAACTAAAAGGCAATTGTTAATGAAGTTGTTATTGTTACTAAAGAACTAGACAAGTTTGTTGCCGTAAAAGTAATTAGAGAAGTTGTGGAAGAGCATGAAAAAATAGAAGATGATATCCAAGACATGGAGAGTGTAATTTTACATGAACAAAGAAATATTTTGAAGAAATTATAGAAGAAAAATCTGGTATTCTACGAGATGTAGAGTGTGCAAATGGTGAAAAAGGTGAAGCTAATTTGTAGATACACATGTCCAAGATGAAATTGAAACAATGACAAGTGAGAAGAACTTAATCATAAATGTTGAATTTGATTATGAGGTTGGATTAACATTTCTTAAGTGAGGTTCATAGATCCCAAGTAGGATGAAGATGAAAGTGGTTATAGAAAAGTGACCATAAATATAATAGAAGAAATGACAAAAAACATAAACATAACCATCAAAATTGTTGAAGTTATTGTAGCATTGGAAAAGGAGATGAACGAAAATGAAGAAGTTTTTTATTTTAGAAAGGTTGAAAGAAAAGTTCATTCAACAGTAGCTTACGTACAAGCCAATGCAGAAAAGATATTGGATAGAGAAGACAAGGGCATATTGAAGAAGCCAATGCAGAAAAGATATTGGATAGAGAAGACAAGGGCATTTTGAAGAAGACGACCAAAACTATATATATAATTTCGAGCAAAAGAAAGAAAATGCTTATACATGGAAACAACCTACTTCCACATGTTGAACTGAAACAAATTTTTAATTGATTTCAAGTGTTGTAAGCCTAGGTGAAACTGGAAAATTAGTTATACATGTGTGAACTAAAACTAAAATGCTAATAATTAAAATTCTAGATATATATTTAGAAACTTCTCCATGAGTTTTGGAGCAAAAGGAAGAAAGGCGTTTACAGCGAAACAACTGGCATAGGAATACAAAATTGAAACAAAGTTTTAATTGATGTGAGTGTTGTAACCCTAAGTGAGACTTGAGAATTAGTTATGCATTTGTGAAATAAAATTAGCATAATTAATTAAAGTTTTAAAAGATATTTCCAAAAAAGTTTCCATAAGTTTATGGGTGTACTTAATGATATATTCTCAAAGCAATTAAAAACATTTTCAGAAAATTTTCCATGGATTTTTACAAGTGTATTTAATCATGTATCTTCAAGGAATTTAAGAATTCCAGTTAAAAAGCGACAGCTCTCTTATGTTGTATTGTGTGTCATTATCCGGTAATCTTGTGACTATTTAAGTCGGGTTTGCTCCTCTGTCCTTCAGAGAAGCAAGACGCAACAACAAAAGTATCTCAAAGCAATTTTTTATAGACGCGACTGTGACCAGCGACCTAGAGTAACATTTCTAACGGTTCCGCTCCTGCTTAAAGATACAGATCGCGAGTGACGGAAGGTGGCCGCGCTCTCTGCAACGTCACAACCATTGGAGATGGGGACCACATGGACGCGAAGCACCTGAGGGTTCTCCTTGTTCATCATCATCATGGAGGGCTTCGGCTATACACCGCCCTGCCCGTTTTGGACTCCCCTTGCAGCACCAACGTTTCGATCCAAAGCAAAGCAATCTAGGTATACAGAAATTACATGTAGGAGGGCAGACACCAACGGATTGATCCAGTTATAATTTTAATGTTTTCAAATATTAATCAGTCTCTTGGGCAGACAGCCCATAAACCAAAGGGCAAACATCAGCCGATTGATCAAGCTATAATTTTAATGTTGTCAAATGTTTAAGGTTTGTGAAAGGCATTTACTTTTTAGGATTTTTGACAGCAGCTCTCCCTAAATAGCAGCGCAAACTTATAACTCATACATCACATGGAAGTAGTGTCGATCTTCTCTCAATTATTTATATGATCTGAAATCATGGAAAGTATATCCACCTTTTAGAAATGTCAATGTATATACTATTTCGGATTATGATGTATATGTGTAGCAGTGCGACGAAATATTCTCATGTCTATGTATGGATTATTTTAAATGAATCTTTAATAAATCTGAAATCATCAGATGCATTGTATTAAATGCATTTTCATTATTATTTAAAAAACAATATGACTAATTCTAAACAATATACCTTCATATAGTCTATATATATATATATATATATATTTATATATACATATATTAGTATATATCACAATTTCAAACAACCTTATAAATTATTTTAAAATATAATTAATTTTAATATATAATATTATATATATTAATAATAAATAATACTTATTTATTTTCATACATACTATATTAGAGTTTATCAACCAGTGTAACAAAGTCTAAAAATGGAGTACCTAAAAAATAAAATAGAAGACTCCATACAATATTTTCATCTTTCAAAAAGATAAACCAAAGGGGAGGCCGGGGAGAAAATGGGAAGAGGAAAGATGAGATCTATAAAAGATAAACCAAAGGGGTATGTTGGTGGCGTTAGAAAAAATCTGAAGGATGTTGGAGGGGTGAAGGAGGCTGGGTATAAATGGGAAGAGGAAAGATGAAATCTATAAAAGATAAACCAAGGGTTGTTTGTTTTGGTTGTTGGTCGGAAGGTGGGGTGATGGGGCCCCCCTTCAAGGCAGGCCGAAGGCTCAAGACAGGCTGAAGGCTCAAGGTTGGCCGAAGGCTCACTCTGCTATTAAATTGATAAAAACATAATATTAAAAAGGATTTGATAATCATAATTTAATATTAAAGTAAGATTTAAAAGTACCACTATATATTTTTCTTTAAGGAATATAAGGATAAAAAATGATATTAGTGAGTATCAACTTATGTTGAATAGATTTTGTCTATTATCTATTTCACACAATCTCAATGATAAATAGTGCTTGTATATTTAACTAAATTGTTATGAATTTTCACTACCTTTCATCCATTCATATTCTTTTCCTTTTTAATATATTATAAATAGAAAATGCTTGTTTTTAACCAATAAATTAAATAAATGGTAAGTGGGAAAATAAAATATTTTTATTCATAAATGTACATTTGACAAAATTTATGATACAAACATAAAAAAAATCTTATATATATTTATGACAAATACATAAAAAAAAATCATATATATATATTATATTAATATATATATATATATATATATATATATTCAATGGAATAATGTTTTCTCACTAAAAGAATCTATTATTTTCATTAATAGCTCTACTGTGAATGCATGATGAATCTAAGTTACAGGTTGAGTAGAATTTTTACTAACAATTATCTACATGAACTTTGAATTCATTATGCTAGTTATAGTTATTTTGGTTTTATGTTTCACACAATTTTTTATGGAAATGTACTAAAAAATGCTTTTTTTTATCAAATACAAAACATTCAATTTTGGAAATTAATGTTGAACAAATTTTCAACTAAAATCTGTATAGAAATTCATAATAATTCAAACTTAAAACCAAAACCTCTGTAGAAATCCTTGATAAATCAAACATAAAACCAAAGAAACAACTTTGTCTCAATTTGCATAACCCAAATCACCCATAATGCATGAGGAATTTGTTTCACTCTAAAAAATAAAGATTTATTGAGCATATCTTTCTTAGAATTTTATTCTTTCCTCATTCTTTTAATAACGGAAAAGACAATATAAAATGTCTTTTTCAGAGTTTTACCTTTTTCTAATTCTTTTGACAGAAGAAAAAATAATATAAGGAACAATTTTTAGAGTCCCATTTGTGTTTTTTTGGGTGTGTTTATTTCATTATTTCTCCTACTTGCCTCATTTTCATTATTTCATTATCATTATTTCAGTTTAGTCCTATTCTAGTGTGAATCTTGTGTTGCTTTATATCTTTTTTTTAATTGATCGTGCATCAAGTTGTTGGTTTTTAGGTTTGTTTTCTTTCTTTTAATTATGTTTTGTTTCCTTCTTTTATTTTTTTGTATTTTTTCTACTGTCTCTATTATATAATTTTTTAAATTGTTTTTTTGTTTGGTATTCAAAGGTTATATATAAAGACACAAGAAATGAATATTAAAAATGATCTATCTAATACCTACATGAAATAATAATTGAATTACTAACTGAATTATTAACCAGCTAATTCATAGTAAGTAAATGGATTTAACTTACAGGAAAGCCCTATAATCATGTTTAAGTGCAAAACTAAAGATGCAAAAGAGTAATTTAATCATTTACAGACATAATTCATAGCAAACACTTGTTCATATTCTTTCATTGATATTCATGATATAGAATTAAATGATTAAATTTGCAAAATAAAAAATAAAAATATAAAAAAAATATTACAAATATCTTTAATGAGATTGCTACAAAAACTTAGTCCTTAAGAGGGATTCACTATCCAACAATAGGCATTTTAGGCAATTTTACCTCTCATATAGGACATGAGGCCACCAAAACAAATGAACCAACTATAATGTTATAGATCACTCAAAATGAAGTCCAATGCTCTTATGACTTCTCCAATATCATTACTATAACATACTTCACAGATCTTCAACAATGAAAGTGTATTCCCTAATAAAATTTAATGATATGCTGGAGATATCAATAATAATGAATATTTCTTAAAGCATAATACAACTAAAGGTTTTATAAATGGGATAATAAGATAAACATACTAATTATGGGGAAAACCAAATAAAAATCTATGATTAAGTACATTTAAATGAAAAAAATATTAAAATAAATAATTTAAAAAAATGATACAAATCTTAACTACTTTTAATTACTTCAATGCCATGTCTTCAAAGTATGCCAAGGATACCAATAAAACATAAGTTAATAATGTATACGTTCCAATAAAAAAAGAAATGATTTTTATAAAAAAAATTCATCAATAAAAAATAATTTCAATAAAAATTCAAAAACCAAATAAACTATTCATTTTAATTTAAAAAAAGAAAAGAAAAGTTAAAAAAAAACAATCTAAATACCGAACTATAAAAAAACTCGATGTTAAACCAACTTAAAGTAAAAAAAAGCAAAAATTAAAAAATTAATGTAATTTTCCCTAAATCTATGATACTGCTGTTGAAAAGAAAAACAAGGCAGCAATCTAAATACCTAACTATGAGAAACTTGATTTTAAATCAGACTAAAAATAAAAAATAATTTATTTTTTCCTAAATCCATATTACTATGATAGAAAAACAAAGCTAACAATCTAAAGGCCTAACCATGGGAAACTTTATGTTAAACCTAACGATCTAAAGAGCTAACAATGAGAAACTTTATATTAAACTAACTTAAAGCAAAAAAAAGTGAAAATAAAAAATAAAAAATTAATTTCCCCTAAATCCATGACACAACCACAATAATTTGGCCATCTCACCTATCTATCTTCCAGATTTGAATCAAATGATGCAGCACGCAATCTAGGGTTTTTCAACAATCACCTCTTAAATCTTTTATGAAGTCAAGCTTGCAAGCTGCACTGAAATTTCTTCATGTTTTGAATCCATGAAGTATAAACACAACCACAATAATTTGGCCATCTCACCTATCTATCTTCCAGATTTGAATCAAATGAAGCAGCACGCAATCTAGGGTTTTTCAACAATCACCTCTTAAATCTTTTATGAAGTCAAGCTTGCAAGCTGCACTGAAATTTCTTCATGTTTTGAATCCATGAAGTATAAACCAAGACAGAAGTCTTACAAATACTTATCAATATGTTGCAAAGTGGAAATATGAGGGTTACAAGCGATTAAAAACAAATACCTACCGCTCTACAACTTTGCCCGCCATTGCACCGTTCTCTTCAATGGCTCCATGAATTATATATTCTTGCTCAGTAAGGGGGAGGCCTTGGAGAACCCCACGATGTATGGGCAACATCACCTGCATGTATGGGCACGCAGTTGGTGAGAAGACTTGGAAGCAAGTTGTACCTGATGGGCATAGGTAAGGACTCTGATCTCTGCTGCGGTGGAGCAGTGAGGGGCGGGGACTCGGCCTCTAACTGCACATGAGGGCTCGGCTCCTCTTCATCCGACGGGAGGCGTTCATAAGTCGCATTCACGAAGGAAACCGCGATGATGGTGACAGGACCATAGGCCACAAGCGCACCCACAACGCTACCTCCCACGACCTGTCCCTGCGCACTGGCTAAGTAAACCGTCAGCCCCGAAGCCACGGGAGGGGCAGGAGGCAGAAGAAAGCTTCCCGACAACGAAAGAATCTCGAAGCGCCCTTCCAGAGACACAATGGCTCCGGGTGCTCTCGGTTGGCGTAGGGTAACGTTGCTTACGGCTCCGCTGCCGCTTAAAACGCATATTCCCCGCTGCTCCCTTTGGGCGAAGGTGGCCACGCTCTCTCCCACGTCGCAGCCGTTGGAGATCTCCAGCACATGGACGCGAAGCGCGTGGGGGTTGTCGTTGCTCATCATGATCATGGAGGGCTTCGGTTTGTTTTTCGATCCGGCGGGTCTGCCTCTCTGTCTCTTGTGCCCAACTTCATCACCTGCTCCTCCTTCAATTCCCAGAGGAGCTTCTTGGCTTTTGGTGTTTTCTCTGGATCTCCTTTTGCGCCGATCGTTGTTCTCCTCTTCCTCGGAAGTTTGCAGGGTCCATTGATCCGACCGCGGACCTCGCTCCACGGGATCCCCGAATGGCCATGGCCGTCGATACATTACCTGCCCACCAATCACCGTTTTTTTTTCAAATGAAGAAATCGTGGTGGAAGCTCCTTTTTTTTTCAACTGAACAAATCGTGCTGGGAGTTTTTTCTTCAGCTGAAAAAATGTGTCTAGAGCTCTTTTTTTTTCAACTAAACAAATATAGTATCCAGAATTTTATTTTTCAACCCAAGAAATCGTACTCAGAACAGCTCTCAGATATATGCCCTGCGGCCAATTACTATTTACCAAAACTGTAATATATCCAATCTTGCAGTAAATTGGGTTTTCAGAATCGCCAGTGCCGGTCACCGAAAGTTTTGATTCTTCAACCCTATATGCATGACCATACTGTAACAATTTCGATCGGGCCACCAACGTTTCGATCCAAAGCAGAGCAGAACAGTAGAACAGGAATTTCAATGGGAGGACGGGGACTGCAAAATTGCTAAGAGAGGAGCGGGGAAATGAGGGGACCGAAGGACTGATTTTCTTTTGTGGTACAAAGTGGGTGTCGTGGTTATTCGTTGTAAGTTTGGGTGGGAACAGAGTCCGCGTGGATTAGCCGGCCATGGGGACGGGTATCGGTCCCACATTGTCTGGTTTCCATTGCTTAGGGATTAGAGATATGAGTCTACCCGCTCTCACAAGCCTGATATTACAATTCCATGGGCCATTCTGTTTCTCTTCGCTCAAATTTTCAATTTCTTTTAATCTGATTCTTTATAAAACTCTATAACGAAGAGACTTGGTTTATAATCATTTTTTAATCTTTATAATAACTTTTTATCTATGTTTTTATTTTTTTAATAATTTTTTTAAAGTATATTACATTGTGAGGAGTTCCAAGAGAATGTAAAAATTGCCAAAACATGGCTTCATGAGATCCTGAGCCCACTGTAACAAAATTTACCTAGAAAGAATATACAACCACTAATCATCTTTTATATGAGGAGGAGGAGCGGTGTTGACTTTCGCTGGGGCAAGGAGGAGCGGTGTTGACCTCTTTGGCTGGGGCAACATTTTCAAGGTAGTCAAACGCTTCGTAGATGTGAGATTCCACATGAGCCATGCGAGTCTCAAAAATATCCATGTAGTCTTGGAGACACGTCTAATTCCTTCTAAGAGTAGTCTGTCAATCTAGGATGCAACACTGATTCTAGAGGATGTCACCCAAGAAACTAACCAAATCGATATGGTCCTCATTCTAAGATTGTGATAGCTGATCTATGTAGCGTTGGAATAAGTTCGATTTGAACTTCAATGGAGTCAAAAGGGGCAAGTAAAACCACTAGGCCACGCAAATTCTTGATAAGAGTAACCAATTCTCCTTTCTCCTCATGCTCATCTCTTCCTTGGTTTCATCCACCCTGCCTGGGCCGTCCTCTTTACGGCAACATTTGGAATGACCTTCTTACATTGTGAATCACTACTGATGTGGCCTTCCATTCCAAACCACAAGGGCAACTCCCCCTAAGTGCCACACCCCTCCTCACACTACTACTCTTACCGTCGGAAGGCAATGCCTTCATAAAGTTGAATGCAAGTGTTATGAAACCAGCTCACAAAAAGATAGAAAAGATAGATCAATGCCTTAGAAATAAGCCTCTTTGAGGGGACAACCTCCTTTACATTACACAAATGAACAATTCTTAAATGATTCAAATGAAAAAGCCTCCTTTCTATATATAGGAGTCTACGAGGTTACAATATAACCAAGCCGACCTAACAATAATAATATAAAGGCACAAAAATAACAATAGAGAGATTCTATGGGGCACAATAATAACAGTATGGGGACAATAGGGGCACAATAATAACAATAAGGGATACAACGACAATAGCAACGAGGGGACCACTAATATTATAGGGACCTAACATGCCCCTCTCCTTCAAAAAGGTGTTGTCCTCAATGCTTGGGTAGTTTTGTATGGTTCTATATAAAATTCTCATCCTCCCATGTGGAATCTTCAACAGGTAAGTCCACTTGATGAGATACTTTGAAATTGATCTATTTCGTAGCTGTCGAGTTCTTATTTCTTTGACTGCTTCAGGTTCCAATATCATTTCTCCTTCCTCATCAAGTTTTGGCAATATCGTCTGAACTGGAAGCTTGTCACCTATAACCTTCTTTAAGCATGAAACATGGAAAACTGGGTGCACTCGAGAAGCTGTAGGAAGCTCCAATTTGTATGCCATAGTACCTATCTTTTGCAACACCTTCTATGGACCAATATACTTTGGTGATAATTTGTTATCCTTCTTAGCTTGCTTGAGGGACATTTGTTTATATGGCTGCAGCCATAGGAATACCCAATCACCTCCATCAAAACTTCTTTCACTGCGATGTTGATCTGCCTGCTATTTCATTCTATTATGTGCCAAGGTGATGTTATCCTTTAAGAGTTGGAGAACTTGTTGATGATGCTCGATGTGATCTCCACTGCTTAAAACTTAGAATTTTCTCGTAAATATGATGTGATGGGTGGTGCATGATATCCATTAAGTGCCATAAATGGGGTCATTTTTGTTGCAGTATTGAAGGAAGTGTTATACCACCATTCAGCTAGAGGCAACCATTTCACTCATTATGTTTGTTTATCAGATACAAAGCAACAAAGATATCCTTCCAAACATTTGTTTACTATCTCAATTTTCCCATCAGATTGAGGATGATAAGATGAGCTATGAACTAACTAAGTACCAAGACAAGAAAATAATTATGTCCAAAAATTTCCAGTGAAAATGGGATCTTTGTCACTTACAATAATCTTTGGGTTTCCATGTAGCTTTTGAATTGTTTCCATAAATGCAATAGAAACTGTACTCGCTTTAAATGGATAATATAATGCACAAAAGTGTGCATACTTGGTAACTCTATCCACTACCACCATGATAACACTCTTTCCTTCGGACTTGGGTAAACTTGTGATAAAATCCATTGAAACCTCCTCCCAACATTGGCTTGGAATGGATAAAGGTTATAATAGTCCTAGAGTCTTAATTGTTTCAAATTTATTTTGTTGGCAACCCAAACATTCCGCCACAAACTTTTGAATATCTGATTTAAGGACATCCCAAAAAAAATCCTTCATAACCCTGTGGTAGGTTTTTAGAAATCCTGAGTGCCCTCCTAAGGGAGAGGTGTGCAATTCCCTAAGGATCTTTTGTTTGAGTTGGGAATTCTTACATAGGTATACCCGATCCTTGTACCATAACGAATCATTTTTCCAGATAAATGTATCAGATGTACTGGGATTTTGTTGTATATTTTGAATGAGTTCCCACACTTCCTCATCATTCCTCCATTCATCCCGTGCTTCGTTTATCCAATCTGGTTGGATAATAGAAATGGCGCAAAGAAATGCTTCCACATGCTCATCCTTTCTTGAGAGTGCATCTGCCACAACATTTTGCTTCCCGTTTTTGTAGATGATTTCAAAGTCATAACCCAACATCTTTGTGACCCATTTTTGCTACTCTTCTGAGAATAATCTTTGTTCTAAAAAGTATTTTAGACTATCATGATTTGTTTTTACTTTGAAGTGTCTTCCCATTAGATAGGGTCGCCATTTCTTAAGTGCATGTAGTATTTCCAACATTTCCTTCTCATAAATAGCTTTGTGTAAATACTTTCCTTTGGTTGGACGACTTTTGAAAGCAATGGGTCTTTCTTCTTGCATTAAAACAACATCGATTCCATTTCCTAAGGCATCACATTCTATAATAAAGGTTTTTGTGAAGTCTAGTGTAGCTAAGACTTGTGCTTGGCACATTGCCTCTTTAAGATGTTCAAAGGCCTTCGTTGCTTCTGGAGTCCATGAAAATGCATCTTTCTTCAATGATGTTGTTAGAGGTGCTGCTATTCTCCCATAATTCTTAACAAACTTGTGATAATACCCTGTCAACCCGAGAAATCCTCGTAGATGATTTATGGAAGTGGGGATTTTCCATTCCTTAATGGTTTTAATTTTGCTAGGGTCTACCTTAACACCTTCATGAGATACAATATGACCCAGATATTCCACCTCTTGTACTCCAAAGAAACATTAGGAGATTTTTGCATATAATTGTTTCTCCTCTAATAGTTTGAGCACCATGTCAACATGTTGGACATGATCCTTCCAAGACTTGTCGTAGATTAGTATATCATCAAAAAATACTAACACAAATTTTCTAAGAAAAGGTTTCAAAATGGAATTCATCAAACCTTGAAATGTAAAAGGTGCATTAGTAAGGCCAAAAGGCATGACCAAAAATTCATAATGACCCTCATGAGTTCTAAATGCTATTTTTGGAATGTCTTCAGTCTTCATTCTAATTTGATGATATCCTAAACAAAGATCCAACTTGGTGAAGTAATTTGATCCATGAAATTCATCCAATAATTCATCAATGGCATGAATGGGAAATTTATCTTTAATAGTGAGCTTGTTGAGCTCCCTATAATCTAGACACATGCATCATGATCCATCCTTCTTGTGAACTAATACTACTGGAGCAGAGTAAGAACTTTGACTAGGTTGAATTATACCAACCTCTAGCATTTCTACAACCATATGTTCAATTTCACTCTTTTGGGCATAGGGATATCTGTACGGCCTGATGTTTGGAGGAACACTTCTTGGAATCAAATGAATAGCATGATCATGATCATGAATAGGTGGGAGACCTTTGGGAGTCTCAGATACCTTAGAATGATTGTCCAAGACTTTTTGGAGATTTGGAGAAATAGATGATTTTGATGTGGGAACCTCTAGCGAACATAATTGTGAAATTACACCTCATTTTTCCTTATTTAGAAGCTATGTCATACTGTTAGAGTTGATTATCTACACCGGTTTCCCTGCAATACCCCCTAATTCAACTTCCTTTCCTTCCGTAGAAAATTTCATGAAAATTTCTTGAAAATTAAAAGCTATTATACCCAAGGATTGTAGCCATTGGACTCCTAGTACAACATTAGCACCACCCATTGGAATGGAAAGCATTGGGCTATTCAATACATATCCTCCAATGGATAACTTGATATTAAGACACTTTCTAGAGTAAGTTATGGTTCCTCCACTTGCAACCATAACTTGATACTTTGGTGCTTGATATAGGAAGCAATTCAATTCCTTTGCTATCTTACAATGAATAAAATTATGGGTACTTCCCGAATCAATCAACACTATTACATTTTTCTTCTTGATATGTCCTTCTATATTGATAGTTTGACGAGTGGTAATTCCAACCAATGCATTACAATATATGGTCGGATTCATTTCTTCTTTATCTAGGGTTTGTTCCTGAAGTATATCCCCATCTTTTGACATTTCTTGTTCCCTTTCTTCCTCCTCTTCACAATCTATGTATAATAATTTATTCTCAGCACACTTATGACCTTTAGTGTATTTTCTATCAGAACTCTAACAAAGCCCTTTTGCTCTTTTTTCTTCCAATTGTTGTGGTGTCAACCTTGTAGGTTGTGGAAGGCTAGAGGAGGCTAGAGGCGGCAACACTTCCATATTTATAGTTGTGAGTGGTAGGCTTTCTGGTTGCCATAATTTTGCTTTCAATTTTTCTTTCTAACCTAAATGCCTTCTCCAATGAATCAGGTTCCCAAAGGCAAACCTCATGTTGGATATTATCCTTTAAAGCCCCTATGAACACATCAATCCTATGCTCCTCTGGAATATCTTTTAACCTTATGTTCAATTTTTGGAAGTCCTCAATGTGCACCATCATTGAACACTTTTATTTGAGATTTATCAATTGGCTAAAAAAGGTGTTGCTTTTTGTATCCTCATAATGTGTTGTCACTTCTTCCGTAAAAATTTCCCAAGTGACAATTTGTTTACGAGAGCAAAGTCATCGATACCATACAAACTAATTTGGTTCCAAATATAAAGTTGCAATATGTACCTTTTGTGTGTTTTTCACATTATGGAGATCGAAAAATTGCTCCATCTGTAGTATTCATGTTCTGAGATCCTTGCCATAAAACTTCCTCATATCAATTTTCAGAACATGGTGGGTCTTCAATCCAACATTAGAGTCTATTAAATCATGATTAACATTTATTTTGTTCTCATCATGAGTTTCATTTACTACCCTTTCACCATTACTGACCATTTCTTGTAGCAACTTATTCAAATTTATCTTCAATTCTTCCATATTATCGTCCATGCCATTCATCTTAGCTTCCATCTTAGCATCCATGCCATCCATTTCAGCTTCCACACTGTTCGTATTAGCTTCCAAGTGATTCATATTAGCTTCTAAGCCATTCTTTAAACCATCCATCTTAGCTTCTACTTTTTTCTTTAAACCATCCATCTTAGCTTCTACGTCTTTCTTTAAACCATCCATCTTATTTTTTGTTACCTTTTGTGCGAGTGAAATTTGTTGCACTTGGTTTTCTAATATTGATATATCATGTTGTATTTCTCCTGCTTCTTCATGAGTCATGCTAGAGCTTTTAGGTTTCTTACTAGGTGGTTCCATTTTCTTTCTTCGGGGCATCAATTACCAATAATATGCCTTTTGAATTCCTTCAAACTAATTTTTCAAACCAAGCTTATGAAAAAATTTAAAAAATACACACCTTTCTTCACTTGTAGGAGCTCAATATTTAATCTGATGTACCTCTGTAATTTTGGATCTTTCAGTTCTAAAATCCTGACCTGCAGTAGCCCTTTGAGTCCTCCTTCCAATGCCACTAGTCTGATCAATATTGGATTCTCCAAGGAAGAGTTATGCCAAATCTCCCACGGTGACCTAATTATATACTAGTTCAGTAGAGCGAACTTGTACGACGTACCACGTGTCATTGTTTCGACCTTAGTACTTGAAATTACTACACAGAAAACTAGAGGTCATCCTATTTCTGAAACTTCTTACGAGATTTCAATCTGATGCTCAAAACAAAATTTATGATGATTTTCCCCAGGTCACCAGTTTGGAATATAATTCAGGAGTCTGCAAAAACGCCAACTTCCTCAACTCGTATCTCCGTAAATATAGCGAAAAAGGCTTTGCAATTTGGACCTGAAGTTTAGAACTATGTCAGCCCAAATGAGTTTGTTTTTTAGCTTTTGAAACGTTGTAGAAAAATAGTTATAGTGAAAATGGCACAAGGACTTGTTTGGAGTAGCGAAACCCTAGAATCCAAAGCTCTGATACCAAATGTTATGAAACCAACTCACAATAAGATAGAAAAGATATATCAACACCTCAGAATTAAGCCTCTTCGAGAGGGCAACCTCCTTTACATCACACAAATGAACAATTCTTAGATGATTCAAATGACAAAACCTCCTTTTCTATATATAGAAGTCTACGGGTTCACAATATAACCAAGCCGACCTAACAATAATAATATAAATGCGCAAAAATAACAATAGAGGGATCCTATGGGGCATAATAATAACAATATGGGGACAATAGGGGCAGAATAATAACAATAAGGGATACAACGAAAATAGTAATGGGGGGATCACTAATATTATAGGGACCTAACATCAAGGTTGTCTTCTATTGAGGCAGGGGCCAATTTTATTTGACACAAGACCACATCACTCAACAATTTCCAGAATTAAAGGCTCTACTTTGCTAGCATTACCATCCAACCAAGAGACTCATAAGCTTAATTACCATTGCCACTGAGAGTGTTGAGAGGAGCTACTCCCTCTTCCTACCAAAGTATACCAAGAGAATACCCAATGCCTAGTGGTTCACCTCTCAACACAAAAATGACTAAGAAACCCACGAAAAAGACCAATAAAACCGAGAATTACCCCAGAGGAAGCCGACTTCAAGTTGAGAAAATTGTTAGTTGCTCCAACAAGATCTTTGTTCTCCCTCTCCTTGCTACAGTCTGTCCAAGGCCCACCTTTCTCCACGTCGGGATCCCAGGAAAACTAACCACACCACAAACTAGGTATAAAAACAATCCAAAGAGTGAATAGGGAAAGATCCCAAGACTTGTCTCCCAAGCTGAAGAGAGATAAGGAGATGAGGAAGTTGTCCTTAGCAGGAGCTCTAGTTCTCCAAATACCTTAGTTCGTTTCGTCGCACAACAAAATACCAACCATTCCAACGACCTTTATTAATAGCCTCAATCTTGCATTGAGAAACTTTGCAGCGGAGTCTCCCAAGGCACAGTTACTCTGACTCCTAATTCTTCGCTGCCCAGTGTGAACAATCAATGCCTTCTATCTCGCCATTGGTCTTGGAACTCACCCCATTAGCGATCTTTTCATAATAAAATTATAATAATCTTTATCTTTATTTTTTATCTTTTGATAAATGGCCATTTTTTTATTGTTATTAATTAGCATAATTATATAAATTAAATGACTAATAAATATTGATGGACTTCACCTCAATCTTTTTGATGGGTGCCCAATTATATTTTTACCTTTATAATAAATTTATAATAACCTTTATGTTTATTCTTTTATCTTTTGATATGTGGGGAATTGTATGAGTTATTACGGATTTTGTTTTATTCTTTATTAGCACAATTATATAAATCAAATGGTTACTAAAATTTGATAGACATCAATTCATAATAAGCATCAAAACACATATTTTATATGACATTTTTTATTTAATTAATTTTATTATAAGATTAGAAAGAGCATTACTACTTTCAAATAAGTATTAACTATTTGTGAATATTTTAGAATTTTTTATCTAGGGTAAATCCCTACCACCCATCTAATGATTATTGATAATTAAATTAAGATTATGTAAATCCTATTTCAAAATAGAAAGTATATTTTTTTTTGGTAAATCAGTGAAATAGACAACTAGATATAGTCACGTATAGTTGATAATAGTTGGTACTTGTATAACATAGTTTGATTTCAATCGCTACACTATGACCTCTAACCATATCAACACAACACTTCACTCAACACACAATCAAGCATTTGAATCAACTAGGTTGCCAACATATTTAGACCAAGAATTTACACCAAGAGAACGCATATAACTTATGATTATTTAAAATAATTTTCATAAACTAACTATTTTATAATTTATTAATATTCAATATTAAATGTATAATTAAATTAATATTGACTAATGTATATTTATTTTAATTTTGTATTTATCATATATCAAGAGAGATCAAATTCTTAAACATATAAATATTTCTTAAATTTTAATCTCACTTAGAACATGATAAATTCAAACATAAAATGGATTCATTCTAGTTTTTAATATGCTCATGTGTCTACTTCATGTGCAACAAATAGGGATTTATACATCCCCCATAGTAAACAAGATACCATGGAAAAGTTCTAATCACCATGTCTTAAAAGAAATCAAACTCATCTTAAAAGAAATCAAACTCATGGAAATGTAAACTCTTCCGCAATTTCTTTTTATTGTTCTTCTCACATTTTAGATATGAGGTTTAAGATGAATCCACCTAGGTGAATAATATATTATGGACCACCTCCTATTAAATATAAAAATAATTAGACATGTTCATTATTGTAAACAACACTTATATATATATAATTTTGTTAAT
>APFE030994363.1:53942-73877 GCA_000404065.3 Pinus taeda
CTTCCTCCAAGTTATTATTGTCATACATAAAATTAGCGTAAGTGTCCTTCTTAGATTTGATAATCATAACTTTTGTTTTGTTAGTGTTAACCATCATACCCATGGTAGAGCAAAAATCCTTAAGAAGCCTAAGTTGCTTATCAAGATCAGACGGGCACCTTTCCAAAAGAACAATATCATCAGCATAGAGAAGAAGGATGACGACTATCCCAGCTAAGATCGTGCCATCACATCCTGCTTCCTCTAAATAACCTTCGAGCTTATCGATGTAAATGCCAAATAGGGTAGGGAGAGGGGGCAACCTTGTTTAACTCCGATGTTACACTTAATATCTTTCGGCCACCCCTCATTGCTCTTTAGCTTGGCAATTACATTCTCGTATAACCTTATAGCGACAACTCTCGTATTAACTAAACATGCCTATCGACGTAAATAATAATAACATATTTACATCGATAGGCATGCTTATTTTGGAATTGGATTTCCAAAATTTTATGTTAATTTAATATGTTGATAGTTGATATAGGTGGTAAGAATTTAACCTCCACAAAATATTCTAGAATATTCTTAGTAGTAACAAAAAAATTAAAGATGAGATTTATCTCAATTTATCCATAAATTAATTAACTTGCACAACCATATAAATTAAATGGGTGGTAAAATCCTATAGATAAATATTTATCTGATGGTACATCTTAGAATACCTAGATTAAAATAAAAAATCATAAATTAATTAAATTATAACTTAATTTTTAATTATTATTAAAGTTAGTATTGACCCATATCATTCTAGCAAAATCTATTAATATTAAGAATCTCCATAATAAAGTAAATAAACAATCCAAGGTTATATATATAAATATATTCTTTATAAATTAATATAATAATTTAAAATAAAATTACATTTAGTTAATTCTTATGATTTTTTAAATCTTGATAGTGTGAGATGTATTATGAAGTAAATGTTTTGATATTTATAATGTCACTGCTTTGGTAAAAAACCTTTTAAAATAATTTCATAATAATTAAAGTCTCAAACAAAATCTAAGATTAGAAGAAAAGTGTTTTGGTTGGCAAATAGTTGTCAATCATCTTCCAAAAGAAAAATATTCACATCAGATGTTAAATCATATCATAATTTTATGAAATCCTAAGAGTATGTTATATTTTAGTCTTTTTTTTTTTTTTCTTTTTTAACAATGTGGTTCATGGAGGAGATAGGTACATCAACATAATATAGTTTTTTTTTCTATGTGGTTCCTGGAGGAGATAGGTACATCCACAGAATATATGTACTAGGAAAATCTATCAGAAATGATCAATCCCTGACTTCTCAATACAAAGGGTGCTTTAACAACTCGACAAATTAAACTAACCCTCAAGACTATATTATTTTTCATTGATACAATTTAAATTAAAATGTGCATTGTTCAATTCGATAGTACAACTCTTGACCTCTCAATAACAAAGGCGATTTAACGACTTGACAAATTGAACTGACCCTCAAGACTATATCAAAGGCGCTTTAGCAACTCGACAAATTGAACTAACCCTCAAGGCTATATTATTTTTCACTGATACAAATTAAATTAGAATTTGCATTGTTCAATTCAATAGTACAACTCTTGACCTCTCAATAGCAAAGGTGATTTAACGACTCGACAAATTGAACTAACCCTCAAGACTATATATTTTTTCATTGATACAAATTAAATTAAGATTTACATTATTCAATTCAATAGTACAAGAGTTATGGGGCTTATTCGCCATAGTGTCTATTATGAATGTTGATTGATACAAATTAAATAAAATTTCCCTTAGTTAAGCATAGCTGATAAACCATGGAGAAAACATCAATGCAATCATCAAGCTCTAAAACATAGCTTATGAATGACATGGTAAATATCAAAACATAGCTTATAAATAATGGTAAATATCAATGTGGCCACAAAATAACATCAATGTATAATGATCCAGATATAATTATATAAATTTATATATTTAAAGTTTGTAAAAAGCATCGATTTCTAGATTTTAAACAACCATCCTTCATTAATAGCTCCAAAGACTTACAACCTAGATGTTATGGTATAAGGAGTTTTAAGGAATTTCTAGTTTTTCTCATATGTAAATACGATGAATCCATCTTCAATGAGCCTAATGGTTAAGAGCATGTGTTTCCTCCTAAGAGGTTACATGTTCAAAACCATAAGGGTAGAGTATGTATGTCTTCATAGACTTAGTAGTCAAGTCAATGCGAGGTGGGTTCATTGTCCCACAAGACGGTCTCATAAACCAATGTAATGTCTCGCTTGACCATAACTTTAAAATTAGATGATGATAATAATAATAATAATAAACTGTTTTAAAATGCTTATGAATAAATTTAGATTTATAAAAATGTAATGTTTCTAAATATTATTTATTTTATTAATTATAATTTTAAAATAATTTAAATATTTAATAATCTATTAATCTTAAAAATATATATAATAATAATTATATAGCATATATACATAACTAACTCCTCTCTCTCCATATATAAAATATATAATACACGCATATATATATATATATATATAATATATATATATATATATATATAATATATTATATATATATATATTTCCATTTTTTATTTTATAAATAATAATTCAATTGTGGTTTACGGTCATTGAATGGCTGCTACATCCATGGGTAATAATTCGGGTAGATCCATGCAAAGGGATCTACCCGCCAATTTATCTAGTCTAGCCTAACTCCAAGGACGTCAAGGAGATTTGACCTCGCGACCTCCCAAATTGGCAAGGTACTTAGCAACGAGAATTCGACCAATTGAGCTATCCCTTGGGGCTTTTTTTTTAAGGGTGGTTCACAGACACTAAGTGATTGCAACATCCATGGGAAAATCCAGGTAGATCAACCTAAAGGGATCTACCCGTTGGCGAAACCAACAAGACCTAACCCCAAAAGTGTCAAGGAGATTTGACCCCGTGACTTCTTGATAAACAAGGTACTTAACAAGAGAAACTCGTCCAACTAAATTATCCCTTAAAGGTAATTTTTCTTTTTATAAATTATTTCAAAATATAATTAATTTTAAACCAACCTATTCACCACCACCATGAAACATTTGAACAATATATACACCTTAATAATAACAATATTGATTATAAATAATAGTTATTATGGGTTATAATGATCACGCATACCATTTCCTACATTATCTTTCATGTATATCATTAACTATTGAAGGTAAAAAATACTTAAGTTATGTAGGTGAAAGCATAGTTAACTATTATTGAAAAACGAAGAGACACCTAATATAGACATATAGTACTTGTCTTATTGCAATTGACAAACCAACCACGAGATGTGAACGCGTGGATTTGTAAGGCTTTCATGTGAGCGTTGGTGTTGTAGAATATTTTCACAACAAAGAAAGATTCTTTGCATGAGGTGGTAGGGATGGTATATTGTACCCTCTAAAGTCAAAGTTAGGATAAAGTAAGTCCGCTCAACGTTCAAGTTCATATTGAATAATGATAACTGTGTCACCCTCAAATACAACTATTTTCCTCACCACTTTCCCGTGATAAAAGTGATAGTTTGTGTCTCAATACACTCATGGGTAAATTAAGTCATTCAAAGCTTAAAACAAAATAAGTTTTTACTGCATATAAAAGGTATATCAAATAAAAGGTATTTATGCTTAATTGATGTTTGAAAACTTAATTGTTGTGTCTAATCTACCTTTTTATATATACTGAATAAAATTTTCAAAACCATTATATTTATGTTATAATTTTAATTAAAATTGAAAAATAATTATATAGAGACCGAAATTAATAAGAAGATTTGTTTTCATATTATTTGTAGATTTTTACACTATATTTATAACTATTAAAAAATAAAATAATAAAATATAAAATATAAAAATCTCAACTGCTCATTTTATTACTATTTATAAAAATCTAAATATATAAATAATAAAACAAAATTATAATTTTTTATATTAAAAAAAAAAATATCAAACATATGACATAAAATCTCAACACCCCACTTTTATTTGTATCTTAAACATTTTACAAGTGACCATAGTAAAAACAAAACAAATATTTCTAACTTGCCCAAGAAAAAATCGAATATCAAATATGTACACTACATTTATAAAGCTATTAAAAACAAAAAATCAATTATGTGATGTAAAATCTCAACCCCCCACTTCCGCTGCTATCTTAATCATACATAAATATATGTAAGTGACAACCATTCGTATCAATTGATATTGATATGTGTATCGTATTCGTCTATGCGTTATCATGTTGAGATTTACAAAAAGCCCATAGGTTACTATCATGAAAACGCTGATGCTTACCCTATATTCATATTTATACTGTTTATATGTCATAAGAAATATATGTAAATTTTTATATAAAATATGATGAAATATATTAAAATTTGTATTTAATAATTTAATGTAAGATAATTTAAATTATAATTATAGTTTGGTGTATGTGAGAGAATATTTTTATATTTTTATATGCATTATATTTAATTAATTTATTATAATATATTAATGTATTTAACTTAATAAGAGATATGGTAAAGTAACATGTGATTGAGTGAGGGAAGTTGGAATTGAGCCATGGCTAGGTTTTCCAGAACTATGATTTGCACCGCTGCCACTCTGCAAAGCAAGGAGGGGAGCTACCCGAGATCATAACGAAGCCCTCATACAGATGGGCGAGCTGATCTCGACCCTCTAGCAGTGTTATGGTTTGGACTTGGAATAAGAAATGGTTTTTCTGCTGCAGATCGATTTTCCCATAGGCCAAATGTGGCTGGGTTTCTCAAGGCATGGCCTTTCCACAGTTTCGAACTTGTGATCAAGGTAGAGATTGGTTGCAATAGAGCAGGGTACGAGGGAGGTCCGACGACGGCCATGAACAAGCCCAAGTGCCGAGTGATAGAAAAGGGGGCAGCAGCAAATAGTGACAACTCACGAATATCTGAACCCAGGACGAAGGGGGTCTGGAGCCAAGGCCAACGTTTTCTCCTCAGATCTGTTGCCGACTTGTCCTGCTCGGATCTGGCTTATGGGAAAAATGTTGAATCAATCGAGAAGTCTCTATTTTCGGACGAAAGGACCACCATCGCAAAACTGGAGAAGCCAGTTAGGGCTTTGACAGATGGACAGGAGCACGTGGAGGATGAGAAGGCAGTCAAGGTGCTGAAGGTGACTCATGACCATAGGACTCTGGAGGACCGAGCCATCATCATGGATATCTGGTCGTTTGAGACCTCGAAGATCGATGAATACGATTTCTAAAAGCAGAGATTTCGAACAAGAAGGCCATACTCGCTCTTTGTAAGGCCACTGGGGAAAATGCAGTTGAAGTCACACTTGCAGAGGGGAAAGACTCCCATACTAGTTCCCATCCCCAGAATGCCAGTATTGGCTCCGATGGGATAATACCTAATCACTTTCAAATCTTTGTTAAAACCCCCACGGGGAAAACAACCTTGATCTGGGCTCATGCTACAGACAATGTTATAGACCTAAAGAATAACATTGCCAATCATATTGGCTACGCGGATGGACAACAACACCTTTTAACTGGGGGTAGAATGCTACAAGATTACATAACCATTAAGGGTTACAACATCAAGCCAGGTTCTATAATCATACTCAATATGAGAGTTCGAGTAGGTGCAGCAACCAGCAAACAAATAGGAGGCAGTGGGTCCAGAACAAATCACAACCCAAATCCACATCAGCAGCACAGAAGTGAAGGAACATCTTACAAGCATAACTTACAAGGGGAAAAATCTCCTACAACAGCTCCAAAGCAGGCCGTAATAGAACCCAGTCCATACACAGTGGAACAACTACAACATACACCAGAACTAACAATAGATACATTAGAAGCAGAGAAGGTATGTAATATCTATGCAAAGAAAGCCATCATTTGTCATTTTAACGGATTATGGCCCAAGCCCTTTGATATGTTCCATTGAATACTCACAAAATGCTCTCTAAATTGTGAGATCCATCTCTGGTCCAAAGGGTTTTTTATAGTCAAATTTCAATCAACAGAGGTCAGAGATCTCATGCTTCAGGAGGGACCTTGGTTCTGGGGATCTTTAGGCCTCTTTACCACTCCATGATTCCCAGAGTTTGATGAAAACACTTTCATTGTTTTCAAGATGCCCATATGGGTACGTCTACATAATCTCCCTATACATTTCTAGGACCAAAAGGTACTTGTGTGCATAGGCAACACCATTGGTAGATATATTAAAATGGATACAAAAAGAATGGATGAAAGAATTTTTACCTTCGCATGCATCTATGTGGAAGTCAACCTCAGTAAAGGACTACCAGACTACATACAACTGAAACACAAAGATTGCAGTTGGATGTAGTCATTAGACTATGAAAATACAACATTCAGGTGCAAAATTTGTCGGCAAACTGGACACCTTCAAAATGCATGTCCAGAATACAAAAAGGATAGCCGCAGAAAGAAGAAAACCGACAAACATTAAAAGGGATGGAATTTCCCCCCACTAGACTCAGAAGAGGAGGAATATTATGAGGAGGAAGAACCCACCCCAAATGAGAACAACCAAACAGAAACTCAGAAGACATCTCCACAAGAGCCTATGGAATCGCAACCGGGAAAGAATTCAAATTCAATGGAAATCAATCGAACCAAAAGGCAGCACACATCAGACACCTCTGACTCAGACAAGGAAAACCCCCAACCCGGTGATGAAAATCCACTTCAACTTGTTCCCACAATACCATCCCAAGGAGAGTGGCGCAAGGTTGAGAAGAAAAAGGGGAGGAAAACGTGATTCCCCCCCAATAATGTCATCTCAGTTGCTCTTGTTTGTGGAACACTTTTTCTTGAAGTTTTATGGTTTTTGTTTTTTTGTTCACCATCTCGACAGGCACAAGCTTGAATATTGTATATGCTATGCATCTACAATTCCTCATATATGAGGAGGCCCGTGCATCAGATCAGTGGTTTTTTCCTTCATGTTTTTTGGACAGGATTGAATTTTCTCATCTTGTGAGCTCTATGATTCACAAATCATACAACAAAATGAATGCTTCGGCATATACTATGTAACTTTTTATTTTGGTTATAAAAGGTTCGATTTTTTCTTTGGAAAAAAAAATATGGTAAAGTTGTTATTATGAAATTAGTAAAATTTTTAATATTGACCAGAATAAGTTGAAACTAATTTCTTTGACCACTTTTAAATTACCTTTTACCTAACTTTATTTTGAAATATATTTAATATTATTTTTTATATTATTTTTAATATAAATTAAAAATAATATAATTTAATTACATCCAAATAATTCATCAATAATATAATAAGATTTAATTATTTAGAAAATATTTTATTTTTGATAAGATTTAATCCCTGACAAAACATTTTATTTAGGCTGATGTAACATTTCTCCATGATGTTAACCAAATACAAGGCACATGACTTATATACACAATAGTCTACTTTTGAATAGTGACATATTGATTCAACCCCTTTTTCATATAATCCGCTTGTAAACCCTAGGAAGATTAGTATTAATAACAACAAAAGTACAAGATGGATTCCAATCACAACGTTAATTAAGAAAAAGTATTTAGACCATAATCATTAGTGCATTAATAATCATTTAATGGTTATTACTTGTCCTTAAATGGCTATATAATAAAATTTTCATCTTTATACGTGACTCTCTCAGTCCATGAAATTCAAGAACAAATTACATATAAATTTAGAAATGTATTCTTTATAAAATGCCTAGAAATTAACTTATTTTAGTACTTATATGTTGATTACTGAACACACCCTCTTAAAAATTATTTCATGAAAATTTTAAGGTATAACTTTGTTTTCACCATTGTAACTTATTACTTTATCATCATCTTTTCGAAAAGACTTCAAATTCACTTCAAGAAAAATTTACGATGCCACTTTGTTTTCTCTACCATAGCTTATATCCTTATGATCATATTCTTTAAAAAGCTTTATGACTAATTTTATTCTTTATTTTTGAAATGTTTTATGGAAACACCCTTAAAACCTTAAAAAGTAATCAACCTTAACAATTATAGAAAAATGCCAAATTCATCAACTAGTGATGAAACTCAACGGGTCACATAGTATGTGATTCAACATATGTCTCCAAGCATTCATAAGCTTATTAGAATTTAATCAAATTTGATCAATTGCATGTTGTGCCACCCAACCAATTATGCAAACACGCTACAAGTCAATTGCAATTTTGTGGAATTTGATGGGTAGTAGATCATGAAACCAAATGTATTTCATTAATCATTGATATGTCTATCAAAATTCAATGAAATTCGATGGGTAGAAAACTATGTGACTCAACCTATTTTTTTGATTGTTGGATGTGTTGCGAATCAAAATAATTTTTCCATGCCCAATGATCCCCATCAGTGTTTGGTGAATTTTACTACTTAAGAAGTCACTAATATCACTTATTCGGTTAATCATCAAAAGCTCATTGCAGTTTGGTGAGATTTAGAAAACATAAAGTGACCTCCCAATGTCTTCTTCTAGTTTTGATTAAACAAATATTGAGGCATTAATAATACCTCTCAACTATTCATCTGAAATGCAAGTTTTGAATTGAGCCACTTGATCTGTCACTAAGTAAGACCAATGATATCATTCCGATATAATCCCACATCATCATTAATGCAACCAATAATGATTTCATTCAATAGGGATACTTGTGATGGTTAATAGTTGGTGTTTAACAAAATTTACTCAATATAACACCAATGCACCCTTATGAAACCAATGAAACCTAAAACATATAACATCAATTATTGATTCATGATCATTCATCAAAGGGTGATCATTGACATACATGCCTAACATTCTTTTTTTTAAATCACCAAAGGGAGGTTTTCGCATTCATGGAACATTGGATCAACCACCAATGTTGATATAAGCATACATTACCTCATTAAAGCCAAGTTACTCTCGGAATCCTATCATAAATAAAACATCTTTAATGTCCACTTAGGTTTTAAATTCATCAATTTCCTTGTAATTTCTCGTTCCATAACAAATTTGTGTGCAAAATCTAAGCATACAAGTGAAATAAGTGTCATAAATGGTGAGATAATCCACTTTGGTGTATTAACTATCTTGCGAGTAGGTGAATTGAGGTATGAGTTTTATAGTTGTCACAAGGTGACATAATCTAATATATAATTATTCTCGATAATTTGTAAACAATTCCTAGATACTTAAATAGAAGATATGTACGGTCAATCTAAGATATGTCACTTAAAATAGATCCAATGTGAAAATCTATGAAGAAGCTCTACGAAAAAATGAAAGAATTAATTACTGTCTAGCCCCATGCAAATGTATGAAGAGTAATAAAGAATAATGAGGTGGTCCTGTTATCACTTAGATTGAACCTCAGGTTGAAGGAAGGAAATGTCAGGGTAACCACAAACTACGCTTAGCCAAGTAGCTAGCTCTACTAGGCTGGGAGAGGGCACTCTCCGTAACGATCTCAACCAAGATGACTAGATCAGGAAAAAGATATTAGGCTAGGTATGGCAGCACAAGGTTTGATTTGATTTTGAAGGGGTTTTGTTGGATCAAGAGGAGCGAGACAGTTAGGGCTAGGGAATTAGGTCAAAATTGCAAGGTGTTCAATGGAGCAAGGTAGGCATAAGGTTTAGCACTCTAGGGCTTGATGGGTGAGGTGTTTTGAGACTGGTGAGAAACTAGGAAGAGAATGTGATTACCATGGATCCTTCCTAAACTGTAGAAACATATAATGGTGAATATTTCTCCAAAGCAGAGCAGTGATGTTATGAATTATGCCTATCAACTTGAAAACATTCACTTAGAAGAAATGAAATAGTTAATGAAGTACACAAAACATATTAACATATGATCAGAAGAGAAGAAACTGAACTAAACTCCATACCACATGGATCCCAAAGAAATAGCTACAATTTTTATTAATCTCCTGCTAAACTGATACAAAATGATGTACAATCATGGCATAAACATCCAGCTGTGTCCAACCCTTTATAATGAGAAAGAAGAAGAAGATATAGGCTTTTTTTCAACCTCCCCCCATCCTCAGGGGTCGAATCCCTAAGATGAGGAGCTAATCTAACCAACACTGAACAAGAAACAGGAATATAGGCATCTTAACAACTTGCCTCTAAAAGTGAAAAACTTATTCATTTGAGCTCAAATTAACTTTTGATGTAATGAATCTACACTATACTACTAATTATCCATCATATTTAGAATCCAGGTCATCATTTACCATAGTAAAACATCCTCCATGAGTGGAAAATCCATGAGCACAGTCAAAACATAGAAAAATAGCCATCGTGTGCAAAATTTTCCCTACGCGTAGTGCCACTTTCAGGTCCCTCTTGGAGGCCTTCCTAGCATCCAAATTGAGCTCATGATAGCTCATTGTAAAGTTGTTCAAGTCTAATTTCTCAAACACTTGGAATATCTTCATTTGAAGCTCATTTGACCCCTCAAAAGTTTATTGTCCCAAGACTACTTTTGCGTGTCCAAAATGTGGTAGAAAGGTCATTTTTAGGGTGTTTTGTGACCTTTTGGTGGACCAATTATTCCACAAAGACTTAGAAAATCCATAGGATGCATGTACTCATCACTCTAAATCCAAAAAGGCAAGCCATATGTCCATTAGGTGCCCCTAGGAAAAGGACAGTGCTGGTGGCACTGCGTGTTGAGCCAGATTTTCTGTGTGTGCAATTTCCAAAATTTTCAAAAAGAAAAATATCCTTCAAACCTAACCAAAATTAGTGAGAAACACCACAATAAAGCATCTTGATGAGGCAAGGGAACTTCAGCAAGCAACCTAAGCCTCTCCTCCTCTTTTTTTCCCTTTAGAGCCCGCCTTAGCCTAGTTTTCATCCTTTTGACCCTCATGTTGCAAATTTTGTTTTGGGTCTTGTAATGGTAGGCCATGTTCCCGATCTTCTAATTGTCCTTATTGGCTTTTTGCAACAACTTCTCTAGGTGAAAATTGACTCTCTCAAGCCAAGTCTCTCTATCATCCTCAATTTCCTTTTCAATTGGAGATAAAGTGACCAGTGCCTCTTTGTCACCTTGTCGTTTTACGTTGAGAAGTTCGAGCTACATGAAGACCTACTTGTCACTCAACTACTTGTTCTCTTATTCCAAATATGTGATGACATATTTGGCTCTCTCCAAATTTTCCATCAATGCTTGGACTTGAGCCTCCTTTTCTCGTATGATGATGTCCTTTATTGTTTCTTCATCATGAGCCTCTAAATCAATTGTTTGAGTATAATGCTGCTCTGGATAATTGTACTCTGTCAAATCAAAATCTCCCTCTTCCTCCTCATCATCAAAACCTTCATCTGGCATATTTTATTTTCCTTTGTGCAGCTGCTGCACCTGTACCTACTATGTTGATGAAGAAGGCAAAGCCCCTTCCACATCCTGTGGAACTAGAATTTGCTTATTAGTTGATGAAGAAGACAAGGTCCCTTCCACATCGTGTGGAGGAAACACTTGCCTACCAGATGCAAATAATCTCCTTGCACGCCTTTGATATGTCATGTAGGTCCTGGGCACCTCAATAGCTCTAGTCTCTTTGGCCTTCTCATATGTTTTCACTTGAGCACTGCTAGAAGGTCCTCCTGATTCTTGACACTCGTGGAGGAATTTGAGGACCCCTGAAGATGTCATGAGAAATAATGTCTCCCAAGAGATGTTGAGGAGCCTAAGATGATGAAACACAATCATCTTGATCAGGGAATAATGATAGAGACTGGTCATCTGCTGAGGGTATGGATTTTTCTACATAAAATGGGCCATCTTCTCAATATTCCTGAACAAGAAATAACGGAGGTTTAACATCCTCACCCTTGTAAAATGCATGAGAAACTTGATGTGATAGGTGTACAACCTAGAAAATCTACCCTCACAAGTGAAATATTTCATAATGATTTACATCGTGGGGGCATACTTGTCTTCAAGGAATCTGAAAGGAAAAAGTATTTTCGCCTCATCTCTATACCTGGGTTTGATATAAGGCTCATAATAGTGTTAATTCAAGTCTTGTGCCTTGTACCACTTTTCCCCTACATTTGGAATCCTATTTTCATCTGCAATAATGCAAGGTGAAACTATAAATGTCACCCTAGCAAGAGTCACCTTGTTGTCCTGAAGATGGGCTACAAAAATCTTGGTGTGCTTAGGATGGTGTTGAACACTCTCTACCTACTCACAGAACTCATAGCACCCTATATGTCTGAAACAAGTGAGAGCCAACTAAAAGGCTTGCAACTCTCTAAGGTTTGATGGCTCTTCCATGATAATTATGCCTCCCTTGTGTGGTTTTCTCTAATGTTGAGGTTTATATGTCGAACAGTCATTGTCGATGTTTTCCTCCTCCTCATAGTCTCTATCTTCTCTATCCATATTTTTAAAGTTTGAAGTTTTTCACTCCTAGAAAAGGGATGAAGGGAGTGAGTGAGAGTAATTTAGGAGTGGGGGAATGGGAAATGACCTTGTCAGGTATTTTGGTGAGCTAGAAAATGAAGGGGAGGGTATGAATCATGAAAATGAGGGAGAGGGATTTGGGTCTTTTTGAAATATAACTTGTGGGATGAAGCATGAGGGGGTATTGAATGTTATGAAGTGATATAAGGAAGGGTTTTAGGGTTTTAGTGATAGGTGGTGGGCGAAATAGAGGGGATTAGGGTTTCTAGGGTGTAATTGAGGGAGAAACTAGGGTTTGGCATTTGTCATGGTAAATTCCTTCAAACATTTCAATTGCAACTTCAATGATGAGGTATAGTGAGGGAACTTACTTTTTTGAGAGATGATAGGGTGACTTGGAAGTTTTTATGAAGTTTGAGGCCTTTTTGGTCTTTGCTTTCCAACGTGCAGCACCATGCTACATACACATAATGCCACTTCAATCCAACGTTTGGCAGCCTTCCCAATGTCAAAATTGCACGTGGGATAGCTCATTGGAAATCTTGTCAAGCATACTTTCCAGAACATCTTGAATTTTTCAATTTGGAACTTGTTTACCGTATCAAAAGCGCAATCTCCCAAGACTAGTCAAAATGTGCAGAAAGAGGCTATCAAAATGCAAAGTGTTGTTTCAGTCAACTTTTGAAGATATTCCTCAGCCCAAAATTGAGCTCATGATATCTCATTGGAAATCTCTGTTTGTCTAGTTATCATTTGACTCATCAAGCAAGTCTTTTGGACATTCTGTATAGGAGGAAAATTTATTTTCCCAAGGTCACTCCAGAAGGCAACAACTCTCATGTGGCAAATTAGTGTTTGGACATTTCTCCCAAACCCTGAGACCTGTGTAAAAAATGGAGGTGTTTCATCTTGGTTCTATTATGGAAAAAAACCTCTCTCATGTTTGTCAAATTCATCCTATCTTTCTTAGAAACATCATTTTAATAAAATCTATCCCGGTGTGGGGAACATGGGATTTGTAGAAATGAAGGGAAATGAAGGGGATGAGGGGCTTCTAAATTCTTGAGAAACCTTTTGGAAGTAGGGAGGGATTTTACGAAGCAGGGAAAAGTGGAATTTCAAGAATTGAGTGAGGGGAAGGGGTCCACCAGGGAAAAACACATGCCTAACCTAGAAAAGTGTCAAATTGTAGCAATAGGCTACAGTTTGTCAGAAAATGATGAATATGAGGGATATCAATGATGGGAAGTGTTTAAAAATGTATATTAAGGATATGGGAAGGTGTATGAGCATCAAGATACAATTTTTGTTGATGATTTTACCATCCAAGAAAAATTACCTTCAAAACCCTAGGAGAGGGAAATGAGCCTTACCTAAGCACAACTAAAGCACAAACAAGGTGTAAAATGACCCTTTGGAACTTGAAATAATGATGAAAACTATTTGGATGATGGTGCACTCAGCCGAATGGTGACATGGACCAATACATGGAAAACTTTGGAAGGAGTGAAAATAATCCTGGACCTAATACTTAGTGACCAAATTATACTTGAAGACTCAGTGAAATGACAAAATTTGACTTTGACACCCTAAGACCACTTTGTAAGAGCATGTTTGATCGCTAGTGGAAGGCTATAAAGACCGACACTGACATTGGCTCCATTGGGGATGGTGGATCCTTGGAGGTGCCAAGAACACCATAGACCAAGTAGCCTTATCCATTGGGCATGGAGTAAAAAAAAAAACTCAAACTGAAATACATGATTGAATACTGATGACTCAAAGACACAAACTAACTTTTACTCAACTAAAAACTGACTCAATACTAAAACACAACTGACAAACTGGAAAAGATGCTCAAAATGGAGCTTATTCAATGAAACTTACTCTAACTATTCCATTCATCACCTGATCAAGTGAAATGAGAAAACAAATGCAACCAAGTAAGCATTCTGGTTGTTGTTTGAATTCTCTGCAAGTGCTTTTGTATGAGCAGGACGAGAGAACTACTAAAATGAAACTCCCATGAAAACTTGTAAATAGATCCAAATTTTCCCAGATTGAATAATATGGATTCTCTATCTAACTCCAAAAATATTGCATGAGGATCTTGAAATTCATGTGCACTGGGACTTATCTCATCCAATGGATTACTTTTCTTCTCCTCATACTATGAATGAAAACTTTCATCTGAGCTTTTTTTCGAGACTCTTGCTGAAAATGAAAAAGAAACCAGCTGCTGGATCAAGTTTGTATCAATACTTTTTTCAAGGTCACAGTGAGCTAATGGAGAAGGACTTTCATTGTAGATATCATCCAACACATCAGCGATTGGATCATGAAAAAATTTAAAAGACCGTTGCAACCCATTTTTTATTGGTTCCAATGAGACTGCATGATTTTCTACAGGCTACTCTTCCTTTATTAAAGATATACTATGAAAAATTCCCTTAAAAAACTGAAATGATTCAAAACATAATGGTATGGAATCATCTTGCATCATTTGATCATATGTTCCATCTTCTAAGTCTTCATCTATAACCTGGCATTCAATGGCATTTGGGGGTTGCAAATCTAGATATGAGAAGTCTTGAACAAGAATTTCATTGCCCTCTAGATGGTCAAGATCAAAACTTATCAACAGTTGATTTCTAATTACATGAAAGTTGTCTCTGATGAAATAAATTGAAGAAAAACAAGAAGGCAAAGATCCTTCACTTACTTCAAATTTTTCTGCACTTTCCTCGTAAATTCCATAGCTAATATGCATTGGTTGATCACCGAGTTACTGAAAGTGAAGTTCCTCCTTCCACAAACTAGCTGTTGTTTTGTTTGCAAGACTACCTTCTATTGGGATAACATAATCATCATCATACTGATCAAACTTAAGGAAATCATCAGTATAAAACACATCATCAACAATACATGTCAGATCAACAAATCTCTCTTCTGCAAGCTGATCTATAAAACAATCATTATCAGATCTATGACAACTGCGATAAGAAAGGAAATGTTTTGGATCAACCACTTGTTTTTCTTCAATCAATGAGCCATGCTCTTGAACATCATACTCATTCCTTGTGGTGATCTTTTGCATCATCTCTTCCACTGTACTTACCAAAATGTCGAGCTTTGCCTCTAAAGATGTCGATTCCTTCGGATCTATGTTCTTCCTCTCTTCTTCCTTCAACTTTTCCTTTCTGATTAGAAGATTAACCTCTACATCTACTGCACTATTTTTCATCTCTTAAAGTGTTGTAAGATTCCTTTCTCTCAGCTGAAACTCCATTTCTGGATCAAAGGCTTCCGGATAATGCAAGAGAGATGAATCAGGAGGAGGTCTTCTATTAAGAGGCATTGAACAATAAGCTTGGTTAAATTTGGAAAAAATTTGTTGTACTGTCTCCCTTGGCTATGTCTTCAGCTGGTATACTCTTCTAGAATCAAGAAAGGGTTCTGTCTAGCCACCCACATGTCAAGGAAAACTTTGATGAACTGCTAGAAATTTGAGATGCTTGCATCAGCCACAGTTTTGAACCAACTCTTGATTTTTCCTTGCAAAGAAAGAGCAAAAATATTAATACTGACATCCTCTTCATCAACTTCAAAAAGTTCAAAAAATACTCAAAATTCAGTACATGTCTCTCGACAATGATGTTGTCACATTCACCATCAAATCTTGGTAGATATAGGTAATGATTTTGAGGGAAAGCATGGGATATAGGAGGTAAAATCGTAGGCTTGTATCTATCTGAAATTTTACAAGGTATAGGAGTATATAAAAAAGATTTAGAATTATTCTTGATCTCTTGAGCCTCATCAGTTTGAAGATGGTCATCATAAGATTTAGAAGAAGCATCTTGAGCAAGATCAAAGGCATGCAAATACTTTGTATTAACAATCTTCAAAGGGAAGGAATCACATGCAGGTCTAGGATATTTTCTCAAATACAATATACTTTGTAAATCCTTCTTGAAATTCTCAGGAAAGGAGAAGAAATAATTTATAACAAAGAATGTAATTCCTTGGACGAAATTCCAATTTGAATACCTAACCTTTCCATATTGTCCTTTCATGTTTTTTCTGGTTGGGTTCATCCTCCAGTGGAGTCCTTGGATTTGATCTCGAAATTGATTTGGAGTTGCTAGGTGAAAGATTTCAGCCTTTCGGTGTCTGATCATTGTCCACCATCAACAATCAGATCTGAACTTGATACATTTTGTTAAGGAACATAAAACTACTTTCCCTAGTATGGTCGCCACTATGTTATCAACTAGATTGAACCTCAGGCTGAAGGAAGGTAATGCCAGGGTAACCAAAAACCACGCTTAGCCAAGTAGCTAGCGATACTAGGCTAGGAGAGGGATCTCTCTATAAGGATCTTAGACAAGATATCTAGATCAGGAAAAGGATATTAGGCTAGGTATAGTAGCACAAGGTTTGATTTGTTTTTGAAGGGGTTTTGTTGGACCAAGAGGAGCCAAATAGTTAGGGCTAGGGAATTAGGTCAAAATTGCAAGGTGTTCAATGGGGCAAGGTAGGCATAAGGTTTAACACTATAGGGCTTGATGGGTGAGGTGTTTTAAGACTAGTGAGAAGCTAGGAAGAGCATGTGATTACCATGGATCCTTCCTAAACTATAGAAAACATATAATGGTGAATATTTCCCCAAAGTAGAGCAATGATGTTATGAATTCTGCTTATCAACTTGAAAACGTTCACTTAGAAGCAATGAAATGGTTAATTAAGTACACAAAACATATTAAAATATGATCAAAAGAGAAGAAACTAAACTAAACTCCACACCACATGGATCCCAAACAAATAGTTGCAGTTTTTGTTAATCTCCTATTAAACTGCTACAAAATGATGTACAATCAAGGCATAAGCATCCAGCTGAGTCCAACCCTTTAAAATGAGAAAGAAGAAGAATATATAGGCTTTGTTTCAACCTCCTCCCATCCTCAGGGGTTGAATCCCTAAGATGAGGAGCTAATCTAACCAACACTGAACAAGAAATAGGAATATAGGCATCTTAACAACTTGCCTCTAAAAGTGAAAAAGTTATTCATTTGAGCTCAAATTGACTTTTAATATAATGAATCTACCCTCTACTACTAATTATCCATCATATTTACAAGCCAAGTCATCATTTACAATAGTATAACATCCTCCATGAGAGAAAATCCATGAACACAGTCAAAACATAGAAAAATAGCCATCGTGTGCAAAATTTTCCCTGTGCGCAGCACCACTTTCAGGTCCCTTTTGGAGGCCTTCCCGGCATCCAAATTGAGCTCATGATATCTCATTGGAAAGGTATTCAAGTCTACATTTCGTAACACCTATAATTTCTTCATTTGAGGCTCATTTTACCCTTCAAAGGTTGATTCTACCAAGACTACTTCTATGTGTCCAAAAACTGGCAGAAAGGTCATTTTTAGGGTTTTTTTGACCTTTCGGTGGACCAATTCTACCCCAAAAAGATAGCAAATCCATAGTATTCATGTACTCATCACTATGAATCCAAAAATGCAAGCCATTTTTCCATTGGATTCCCCTAACAAAAGCATAGTGCCAGTGGCGCTGCACATTGAGCCAGATTTTCTATGTATGCAATTTCCAAAATTTGCAAAACACAAAATCTCCTCCGAACCTAACCAAAATTGGTAAGAAGTACCACCATTAAGCATATTTATGAGCCAAGGAAACTTCAGAAAGCAATCTAATCCTATCCTCCTATTTTTTTCCCTTTCGAGCCCACCTTAGCCTAGCTTTCATCTTTTTGACCCTCATGTTGCAAATTTTGTTTCGGGTCCTGTAATGGTAGGCCATGTGCCCAATCATATGATTGTCCCTATTTTCCTTCTGCAAGAACTTATCTAGGTGAAAGTTGACTCTCTCAAGCTAAGTTTCTCTATCATCTTCAATTTCCTCTTCAATAGGAGACAAAGTGACCAGTGCCTCTTTATCACCTTGCTGTTTTACCTTGAGAAGTTCGAGCTCCATGAAGACCTACTTGTCACTCAACTACTTGTTCTCTTGTTCCAAATATGTGATGACATACTTAGCTCTCTCAAACTTTTCCATCAATGCTTGTACTTGAGCCTCCTTTTCCCATATGATGATTTCCTTTAGTGTTTCTTCATCATGAGCCTCTAATTCAATTGTTTAAGTGTAATTTTGCTCCGACTCATCATGCTCTGTCAAATCAAAATCCCTCTCTTCCTCCTCATCATAAAAAATTTCCTCTCACATCTTTTCTTTTCCTTTGTGTTGATGAAGAAGGCAAAGCCACTTCCACATCCTGTGGAGCTAGAATTTGCCTATGAGTTGATGAAGAAGGCAAGGTCCCTTCCACATCCTGTGGAGCAAACACTTGCCTATTAGCTACAAATAATCTCCTTGTGCCCCTTTGATATGTCATGTAGGTCCTGGGCACCTCAGTAGCTCTAGTCTTTTTGGCCTTCTCATTTGTTTTCACCTAAGCACTGCTAGAAGGTTCCCCTAATTCTTGAGACACTAGTGGAGGAATTTGACGACCCCTTAAGATGTGATGAGAAATAAATGTCTCCCAAGAGATGTTGAGGAGGCTAAGATGATGAAGCACAATCATCTTGGTGTGGGACTCTTCATCTGCTGAGGGTATGGCTTTTTCTACACAATATGGGCCATCTTCTCAATATTCCTGAACAAGAAATAAGGGAGGTTAAAAATCATCACCCTGGTAAAATTCATTAGAAGCCTGACGTGATAGGTGTACAATCTAGAAAATATACCCTCACAAGTGAAATATTTCATGATGATTTTCATCATGGGGGCATACTTGTCTTCAAGGAATTTGAAAGGAAAAAATCTTTTTGCCTCATTTTTATACATGGGTTTGATATAAGGCTCATAATAGTGTTCATCCAGGTCCTGTGCCTTGTACCAATTTTCCCCTACATTCGGAATCCTAGTTGCATCGATAATAATGGAAGGTGAAACTGTAAATGTCACCCTAGCAAGAGTCACCTTGTTGTCATGAAGATGGGCTACAAAAAGCCTGGTGAGCTCAACATGGTGTTGAACTCTCTCTACCTGCTCACAGAACTCATAGCACCGTAGATGTCTAAAACAAGTGATAGCCAACTAAGAGGCCTACAACTCTCTGAGGTTTAATGGCTCTTCCCTGATAATTCTTCCTCCCTTGTGTGGTTTTCTCTGATGTCGAGGTTTATCTGTCGAACTGTCACTACCGGTGTTTTAATCCTCCTCATAGTCTCTTTCTTATTTGTCCATGTTTGCAAATTTTGAGGTTGTGCACTCCCAAAAAAGGGATGAAGGGAGTGAGTGAGAGTGATTTAGGAGTGAGGGAATGGGAAATGACTTTGTGGGGTATTTTGGTGGGCTAGA
>APFE030994383.1:6357-43852 GCA_000404065.3 Pinus taeda
TCGCGTCCAAAAAACATGTGCGAAAATCATGCACAAAACCATAGGTGGGTCCGCCCAACCTAACATAGGGTCCAAAACCAAAATTTTCCGGGGCACTGCCCCAGACTCCATAAAGTGGGGTTACGGGTACCCCTCAAACCCCCTGTTAACTATGTGGAAAGAATATAACACAACCCAACATAAATGATATTCCAAAGAAGCAAAGGATGGATGTCTCCATAGGGACTTGAAAGGATAACATTCAACATGAGGTTCTTCTTTGGGAACCTGATTCATTGGAGAAGGCATTCAGGTTGGAAAGAAAAGTGGAAAGCAAAATTATGGCAACAAGGAAGTCTACCCCTCACAAATATAAAATGGAAGTGTTCTTTCTCCTAGCCTCCTACAACCTACAAGGTTGACACCACAACAATTGGAAGAAAAAAGAGAAAAATGGCTTTGTTACAATTGTGATAGCAAATACACTTAAGGTCATAAGTGTGCTGAGAAGAAATTATTTTACATAGATTATGAAGAGGAGGAAGAAAAGGATCAAGAAACATCAAAAGAAGAGGATATACACCAGGAACCAACCCCAGATAAAGAAGAAATGAATCTGACCATATCTTATAAATAATTGGCAAGAATTACCACTCCTCAAACTCTCAAGGTAGAATGACATATAAACAAGAAAAAGGTTCAAGAAGTGAAAGATCACATCGAGAAATAAGAAATGAATCTGACTATATATTGTAATGCATTGGCCAGGAGAGGATCGCTCTGGAACTAGGGTTCTGAAAACCCTACGGCGATGCAGACAGTGCAGCCTGCACATTCCCTGCTCCTTGTAGCACAATCGTCTGGCACAAAGCAACAACATTTTCCTGGTCCACCAGCGCAGCAATGGAGCTTGCCTAGGGGGGGCCTCAAATCCCTCCCCTACACCCAACCACGAGCCTCAGCGCAACCAAGCTCTTTGATCTCAGAACCGGTACAATAAGATGAGGTCCATGTAGGCTCACCGAGGCACAATAAGACAAAAACGACCATCCATCAGACAGAAGACAACGAAGAGAAACCGGAGGGAAAATCGAGCACAGAGGAACAACGCATGGTCACATCGAAGACCTGTAAACCAGTGGTGGCTAAACGACCTAGAATAGAACTTCCCAGCCATCGGATCAACAAGCACATCTAGTTTATGAGGGATCATGCGCTTATTGGGAAGTTCATTGGTTTTTGGCCTACGAAAAAGGCACTGCAAGGTTGGATCTCGACCAAATGGAAGCCTAAAGGCCATGTCACCCTGCAGCTAGGACCGAAGGGGTTCTTCACTGCAATATTTATATGCATCGAAGACAGAAATCGAATCATGGATGAAGGGCCCTATTTTTTCAACTCAGCGGGCCTATATTTAAGAGAGTGGGGGGAAAGATTCAACCCAGACAAGGAGGACCTCAGTTGGGCACCAGTATGGATCAGGATGTACTCACTTCCAGCGGAGTACTGGGATGAAGATTCACTCAAAGACATAGGAAATGGGCTAGGGGAGTTCGTCAAAGCGGCGGAAGAGCCTAAGTTGCGTAGATACACCTCCTATGCACGTATCTATGTCTTCATGCAGCTGGACAAACCCCTCCCGGACTCGGTAAGTCTTTTACATGATGATTTTGAATGGGTGCAACCTCTGGACTATGAACATGTCCCTTTCCGCTGTCGAAGATGCCATGTTCTGGGGAATCTCTTCAGAGATTGTCCTCTAAATGCCAAAGTCCAACACTCTGATCCCTCAGCACAGCCAGATCAAGATGGCTTCATCAAAGTTGCCAACCGTAAAAGACCTCAGAAGAAACCCCCCACTAGGAAAAAGCCCTTGCAGACCCCCTCCTCCTTTCCTTCAACTAGCAATAGCTTTGAAATCCTTGCTGACCCCTCAGATGACCCACCTCTGCATGCATCATTCAGCCCTAAGGCCCCTTCCTCCTCTGCCATCCCTCATCCATCGGGATCCTCCTCCAAACCCAGCTCCCCTACTAGTGTCGTGGATCCCTTGAAAGGAGCCAGCAAGCTCACATATGGGAAAGTAATGGAAATGGAGGTAGACAGTGATCCAAGTCAAACTCTAAATCTAGCAATCATCAATGGTGAAGAAAACCAGGTCCAACAGATGGATGAAGAACCTAAAAGCATTGACCTTAATGGTCTTGACATTCTAACACTTAAGAAGATCTGCAAAAAAAAGGACTATGATAAAATACCAGAGCACCAGATCAGCAAACTGGAAGTCATCATCTCCAGGGCTTACCAGCAGCATCAGCTTGGCATCCAACTGGGCAGTTCTTGGGACAGTGGCCTACCCCCCAAAGACTCCAAAAAAAGAGGAAGACGAATAGATCTCCAGCGAACTATCGCCCTAGGGAAAATCCTGGTGGATTCAGGCAGGTATGCTAAGTTAACTAAGTACTACAAGCCTTCTCTTAATTAGTGAATCCTGAAACTGATTTCATGGAATGTAAGAGGGCTCAATAGCCCCTGGAAACAGATTAATAAAAAACATGCTACAGCAGGAGCAGCCACAGATCTTCTGTCTACAAGAAACAAAGTGTAATAGCACCACCTTGGGAAGCATTCTTTCCAAGGCATGGCCAGGATGTGACTTGATAGCGATAGATGCCTCTGGGGCCTCGAGTGGTTTAGCCATAACATGGAACACCCAAGCGATTGGGCTGATAGACATCCATGCAATGCAACACATTATTCAAGCCACCTTTCACATTTTGGGTACTAATATCCATGGTCATTTAACCAACGTTTATTTTCCTCAGTCAGTGGGCACCAAAACAACTATTTTAAAGACAATCGCAGAGCTCAATGACAAAAAAATCCACCCTCTCTAGATCATAGGGGGTGACTATAATATGATAACCAAGCTAGAATAAAAGAAAGGTGGGAGGGCTAGGCTGGAACAAGCAGATGCCCACTTCAAAAAATTCATCCTAAAATCACTCTAAATGACATGCAGTTTTGCAATGGCATTCATACATGGAGCAATCGAAGAATAGGAAAACAACAAATTGCATCCAAACTAGACAGATTCCTGATAACTCACAACATGGTTCATCTTGGGGGAGATATCTCTTCATCAATTCTCCCTTACTCAGGATTCGATCACTGGCCTATCGCCCTCCAATGGAAAAGACCAGGTGATGTCACAAGGCGACCTTTTCACTTTGAATCCTTCTGGCTTTCACACCCCACTTTGAAAGACTTCATCAGATCTACCTGGAACTCTTTCCCTCAGCCAGATGGTTCCAAAATGTTTCAGTTTCAGCAAAAATTGAAATTTCTCAAAGGCCAGATCAAGCGCTGGAACAAGGAGACATTTGCCAACATCTTTCAAGTGCAGTAGGAGTTAAACAAGGAAATGAAAGAGCTTCAGCAAAGCATCATCTCAAGGGGACATAATGAAGAAACCCTTGCTCAGGAACAACGCCTACATAACCAATGGGAGGAGAGAAGAAAGCAGGAGGAAATTTTATGGAAGCAAAAATCAAGGGTTAGATGGCTGAAAGAGGGAGAGAGGAACACCAAATTCTTCCACCAAACCACAATTTAGCGAAAAATGCACAATACCATCTCATTCATTCAGAATCTAGAAGGGGAGCGACTGGAAAATCATGCAGAGATTGAGCAGGAGTTTCTTAGACACTTCCAGCAGGTTCATCTTGAACCCCAAGTGGATAGGAGGCCAGCTATAGATAAAATCATTTCAAATGTCCCTAAAATCATCACTGTAGAGCATAACGAACTCCTTCTGCAACCTACCACGCAACAGAAGGTGGATATATCCATGCACCAACTCAAGGAAGGAAAGGCCCCTGGCCTGGATGGGTTCACTACAACATTCTTCCACTCCTTCTGGGATTTGATAAAAGAAGAACTCTTGCTTGTGGTGGAGGAGTTGCGCTCCCTTCATTGGCTCTTACCCTCTCTCAGCTCAACTTTCATTGCGCTAGTACCCAAAGAAGAGAGCACCAGAGCTCTGGACAAATTTTGTCCAATTGTGCTCTGCAATGTAATATATAAAGTGATTTCCAAGGTCATAACCAACAGGTTAAAGCCCTTATTACCCTTGCTCATCTCGTCGGAGCAGTCAGGGTATGTGGAAGGCAGACAGATTCTAGACGGCATCATTCTCTCTCATGAAATCATTCACTCCCTCAAATATTCCAAACAAGCAGGTATGATTCTCAAGCTCGACCTCTCAAAAGCCTTCGATAAGCTCAATTGGATTTATATACAAAAAATGCTAATTGCTTTTGGGTTCTCGCCTACTTGGGTGCGGTGGGTTATGAGCCTTATCTCTTCCACTTTCTTCTCCATTCTCATAAATGGTATCCCAACCCATCCTTTCAGGCCTTCTAGAGGAATTAGGCAAGGCGATCCTTTATCCCCTTTCCTCTTTGTGCTCATGGCAGAAGGCCTCGGTCGCCACATCAAACAAACCCTTCTCTCCAAGCATCTCAAAGGCCTATCCATTCACAACCTACCAGCTATATCCCATCAACAATTTGTGGATGATAGCATGCTCTTTGGGTATCCCTCTGTTCAGGAAGCTACTCAGATCAAAACCCTACTAGAAGATTTCTCAGAAGCCTCAGGCACCACTATTAATAAAGCTAAATTGCACATCTACTTCTTCCACACCCTTCCTATCACCCAATTCGCCATAGCACGAATCTTGGGCTTCACCATTGGCGCTCTTCCCTCTAAATACCTGGGAGCCCCCCTCATCGCCTTTGGCCTAAAGCACGCATCTTGGCGTGAACTCCTTGATAAGCTTGATTCCCGCCTAAGTCTCTGGACTCATAGAACCCTAAACATTGCTAGCCGTTTGGTGCTAATCAAAGCGGTCCTTCAGGCAATGCCTCTTTACCTTTTCTCTATGTTAGCAGCACCCAAGTGGGTAACAAAAAAGATAAGGGCTCTTCAGCGAAACTTCCTCTGGGGCGCTTTAGGAACAAATCACAAATGGGCTTTGGTCAGGTGGACCACAGTCTGTAAGCCAAATGAACAAGGGGGCATAGGTATAAGGGATCTCATTCACAACAATACAATCATGTGTGGAAAGATCTGGTGGCAATGGTTAACTGCGCCTAACAAGCCTTGGGCAAACATCTGGACCACCAAATATACCAGCCACAGACCGCAGAAAGACCTGATCAGACTTATCCCCACAGCTAAAGGCTCTCTCATTTGGACAGCGGCTAAACAACATTACTCAATGATCCAGCAACATAGTTTCTGGGAAGTGAGAAGTGGTCGAACGGCGTGGTTCTGGATGGATGCGTGGAACCAGCTACCGAGGCTCTACAACACACTCGATCAAACTCCAAACCATTACAGGGAAGGATAGCTACAAGAAGAGGTTTGGCAGAATTGGACCCAGGAAACTGAACAGGGATACAGACAATGGAAGCACAACAATAGTATAATTGAGAACGCAGACCAGCATGCACACCAGCTACTGGAGAAGGAGCTTCAAAATCATTGGATCAGATACTCAGAGGACAAGGACATCCTGAGATGGGGCTACTCACCCAAGGGGACCTTCACTACAAAAGAGGCTTACAAAATCATATGCGGGAACCCAGAGCCCCTGGATCCTTTCTGGAGCAGATTATGGGCTGCAGGCATCTGGCCAAAAGTTTCCCTCTTTCTCTGGCTGGTTGGGCATCGAAAAATCCTCACTTGGGACAATCTCCGACGAATAAACTTTCATGGACCCTCTATGTGCATCAATTGCAAATCCCAGGAGGAAAAATTCCAGCACCTCCTAAGCTCATGCTCACTTGCCAATCAATTGTGGGAGAAGGCCAGCTTCCGGTGTCAAAGAAATTGTAGAGGGGCGGAAGACATTATAGACTCACTGTGCCAATGGCAACAAAAACCCTACAAAAGTGGAGTCCTCAATCACTTATGGAGGATAATTCCTGGTCTCCTCATCTGGACTATATGGAAAGAGAGGAATAAGCGCATATTCAGGGACCAGAGCGCTCCGCTTGAAATTCTATGGGGCAACTTTTGCCATAACCTTAAGGAGACCTTGGCACTTCACAACTGAGCTCAAGAGGACTTTCCTTCCACTGCAAATGAGATAGTCATCTGGGCTAATTGGAATTTCCAACTCCCACAGAGCACTCACTCTCCTCCCCAGTCTGTGCATCACAACAGCAGAAAGGACTCCTGGGCGCCTCCCCCACAGAATACCATCAAGCTCAATTTTGATGGTGCTTCTAAGGGCAATCTAGGGAATGCAGGATTTGGGGGTATATTTAGAAATCATAAAGGTTCCCCAATCCATATTTACTTTGGAAAGTTAGGTTGGGACACTAACAACTCAGCAGAACTGGAGGGGCTTTGGCAAGGGCTTCTCCTTTCTAGATGTCTCAACTTGCAGCCCTTGGAAGTAGAAGGCAATTCCTAGATTCTCATCAACATGGAAAAGCAACTACAACATGGGACTCAGGCGAGGAAATTAGCCAAGAGTTGGAGGCTTGAGGCCAAGCTGGAGGCCTTAGAGCAGTTCCTCCGCAACAATCAAGCCATTGTCTTCAATCACGTCAAACGGGATGGAAACAAGGTTGCTGACCTCCTTGCTAATTGAGGAGTGGAGGTGGAGCACACTACGCTCTCTAGTCCCATAAACATTATTCATAATTATGATCAAGCCCACGAATGCAATGTTTTGGTTCAGAAGGACGCAGCTCCCTTGGATGCGGGTGACTGAAGAAGTCTTAAAGTTGATAGGACTGGGGTGGGGCAAGGCAGCTCGACACCTGCCCACCCAGTACAAGGTGTTTAATAATGGTGACGGGTGTAACATCTGGCATGCCCGTGAGCAGGTGTATTACATCCCCCCTTCAGGAAACTCAAGCTCATTCTCTCTGCCCACTGGAACAGATCCTCCCTCCGCAGGCTGCTACTTGCAAAGGATGGCGGCATTCATCAATGAGGAAGTTATGAATGTGGTTTTTCATGACAGGTTGGGTAAGTTTAAGAAGTGGCAATTCCCTGCACTCGAGCTCATTCCTTGTGAATTGTTGGTCTGGGTTTATCCCATTGCCTCTGTTAGAATTCCGGTTCTCTTGGAAGTCTTTGTGTCTTCGATAAGGAAGCTCTGTCTGGCTCTTCAATGGCAGCTCCTCTGGTATATTTCTCTCCATGGAAGGGCTCTAGGCCCAAATCAGAAAATCCTTGGGTTGGTTTATTATTGTGTTCTCCCTGTCCTGGCCGTTGGCTCGCATGGAATTCATCTGGTAATCCTTTTTCTATCTGTGTCCCTTTGTTCCACAATTCCGCCTTTTGTCCGGTCTTCAATTTGGCAGGGAGGGAGATTGGTCTAGGCAACCCACTTGGTCTTCCAGGGCATTCTCCCAGGTCCCTGTTTATTAGCTGCTCTGAGCATAAGGCACACTATAACCTTCCCATTAACCCCTCTCCAATGGCTCGTCTTCGACAAAGACTGGGGTGCCACAGAGGGCAACCCCGACGCGCTCCAACTGGTTCCTCCTCGGACTCACCCGCCCCCACTAGTGAACTCCTCACTGGTCGTTATCCAGGAACCCGAAGTGGGCGTGGAAGACGGCAGACATCCAGCCAGTATCGTGGGCCTCCATCCTCGATAGGTTCAGCCATATTCACCTTCAATAGCTCGTTGCATCGCCCCTGATAACGACCCATATTTCCGTGTTCTTTTATGAAACAACTTAGCTAGAAGGATCTGACTCCCACCCTGGCGGCTTTGGAGCAATCGCTGGTCCTTCCTCTGCAATTCAATTTGGCATTGGCATGGCGCCACTGCAGGCTCAGGATGCTCCAGGTTGTAGCACATAGGATTCTGAGATGGTGCCAGCGGATCCCGGACCCTCCAATTAGGTAGCTGCTCCTGAAGATGATCTGCCAGAGTTCGGTTGGTGCCGGATCGTGGAAGAAAAGCCTGCTGACTAGTTTGTTCATGCTGACGTGGGTTGGTATTTTGACTTTTTTAATGGTTCATTTCAGCAATGTCGACTATAGTTCTCGTGTAGAAAGGAGGTCTGCCTATGTTTTTGCTGTGTGGGTTCATGTGTCTTTCCAGAAAAGCTTCTTCCCATTCCCCTGCGTGGGTTCTGGTACTGGTTTAACATCTGCTTCCTTGTGATTTTTGGCTCTTTGTAGAGCTTTGAATTGACTATGGTCCTCATGTAAATATTTTTCTCTCTTTAATAGATTTAGCCTTACTCAGAGAAAAAAAATAAAAATGCATTGGCCAAAATTACCACTCCTCAAACTATCAAGATAGAAGGACATATCTAGAAGAAAAATGTTCAAGAAGTGAAAGATCACATCGATCATCAAGAAATGAATCTGACCATATCTGAGAATGGGTATAAGCTTTTGTGGCAAAGACTACGATAAAATCACCTATGGCTATTGTCGGTTATTTCGGAAAAAGTAAAATGAAAGGTCCGATATATACCATTAGGGGATTTTTGAGGTCTAGAATGGGCCTCCTAAGGAAATTATAAAATAATAGTGGAAATAATAAAATAAGATGAGATTACATCATCAAATTTTAGAGGGAAAAAAGGAAAAACTATTTTTTCAACTTATCTCCATATGGGTTTACTCAAATTTCGAGTGGGAGTATTCGTTTGATGCAAAATTTAATTCCTCATCCAAGGAGTACCCATGTTGAATACTTTTGATGGAAACCCTACTACTTGAAAAATGAGAAATACATGAAAAAAACATGATTACAATCATGTTTTTTTTTAATGTGTTTCTCATTTTTCATGTAGCAGGGTCCATCAAAAGTATGCAACATGGTTACTCCTTGGAGGAGGAATCAAATTATGCATCCAATGAGTGTTTCTGCTCGAAATTTGAGTAAACCCATATGGAGATAAGTTGAAAAAAATAGTTTTGCCTTTTTTCCCTCTAAAATTTGATGATGTAATCTCAACTTATTTTATTATTTCCAATATTATTTTATAATTTCCTTAGGAGGCCCATTTTAGACCTCAAAAATGCCCTAATGGCATATATTGGACCTTTCATTTTACTTTTTCCGAAATAACCGACAATATGCATAGTGTTTTTATCTTAGTCTTTGCCACAAAAACTTATACCCATTCTCAGCCTAACAGAAATATTGATGACCCATTCTATCGAAAATTAGTATTTAACTATAAATTAGTTTTGGTAGAAAATTATTTGAATTCCATTTCGATTTTATATATAGACAAAATTTAATTAATTACGTAAATTATGTTAAAGCTCACCAAAAATGTTGGCATTATGACTAATGTGTTGTCCTTGATGACAACCTACTTGATGAGTTGTCTTTTGATGGAAACCTACTTGATGAAGATCTCAACAGAATGTGTTTGTATATGACAAAGAGTTTGGAAAAATGAATAGAAACAGAGGAATGATAAAGATGAAGTTTGAAGAAGTATACGCAAGTTCTGTGAAGAAAATTTGCGTACACACATGGGTATGAAGAAGAAAAGGTGTGTGCAGTTTCCGCATGATGGTATTCTAAATACCAAGGTTCTTTACCATGGTATTGACCCATAGTATTGAGCCCAGCAACAAATATTTGATCCCGTCAAAGAATGCCATCAGCATTAGTGTAGTTTTGACCTGTGGTATTAGCTAACGGCTAAGCTATATAAGTAGATGAATATCAAAGTACTTTGGGTGTGCAAGTAATGAAGATTTCATAGTTAGATATGAAGAAAGTGTGCATGTAATGGGATATTAATGAATAATTTAATCTGAATCTAAGTATGCACCCGGGAATTTGATGATGGATCAGATCCAATATATCTAAAACAACTATATTGATAATGGATTGAATTGATCTATAATATTTATGTCTGACACATGTTTTATTATGTATGACGAGAGATGGTTTGTTTTGAAGGTCCGATGTGCAGCAAAGTATAAGTCGATAGTTCCAAATCTATACACGGGTTTGATAACCTGAAAGGCACGTACATACGTAGGTTTAATGCCAATAGGTCACGTATCGATTCTGCACTTTGGACACATCTATACACGGGTTTGATTCCTCAAAAGCACGTATACACATGGAAGTGTTTTGTGGAAAGAATGTGTATAAGCTAGGGTTTTGCTGAATTACATGTATGATTAGTCTAATCAGCCTTGTTGTGTTTTTATTGTCTATCAATGAAGTCTTACTTGATGGTCTAGATTTAACAGTGATGATTGAAGTTGAATTGATTGATTGAAGAGTGATGATGCTACTAGTTGTATGTGATTTAAAATCTATGATGGTTCTGTGATTATTTTAGAATAATTCATGGTTCAGGGTGTAACTCAGTATTTGTTCTAGAATGACAGTGATTCAATTTCAAGTTTCAAAGTTTTGAGATCTGTACGCGGGTATGCTTCAAGGAAGTTGTGTATACATGTGGATTTGCTAAAGTAAAGTAGCGTATGTATTCTAACATTTTATTGATCATGGTTTTTTTTGGCTTGAGGGGGCCTCACCCAGGTTCAACATTAATTAGCCAAAAAAATCCCTACACTACTGGCCCTTTTGGCATCAGCCCGTGGAGCGCGGACCGAAGTCTCACCCAAAGCAGTATCGGGGGATGCTGGAACCAAGTTTCTGCACCCTGAGATGGTTGTGATGTCGTTTGATTTCTTCTATCCCTGCCTTTGCAGGTGATCCTATTCTAGGGCCTGTAAGACAAACCCTCTATTTTGGATTTCAATACCTTCACGCATCCCTAACCTGGGGCTCAAGTACTTTCATGTTATTATGGCAGTGTGCCATGCAGATTTCTCAATTACTCGAAGTGATTTGTTTATCTTGCCATATACTTAAAGTTATCACCGCATAATCAAATATTTGTAACTGCGTTTAATTATTCAATGTAATTGTATTCATTCGTGCATCATGGAAGCATCATAAAGGAAATTCATACACAAAATATCCAAACCCATCAACAGAACAAGTACAGAAATTGCAGAATAACTCCTTTTATTAATATCTTCCAAGTGTTATAGACTCTGTTCACCCTGTGCACATAGCTCCAGGGGTCCGCGCACTCAGCTGCGAACTTCTACCCTATGCCTCTGTGCACTCAGCTACAGAGCCTCTACCTACACTACAACCCAAGATTTATACTTCTTTCTCTAAAGTTATGACTCTCTTACATGTTGTGTCTCAAACTACTCAGAGCTTAGCTCTTTTTATACAATCCCATGGTCTGCGGACCATGGGTAGATCTCTTACTGTCGACTTTACTTTACAAAACTAAGGGAAAACTACCCTTTATGACACATAACATCTTCACACTCTGTGACCACAAAATGTGGAGTCTTTACAATAATATTACAAAAATTGACTTAAACATGGGCTTTTAGCCCCAAAACTACTCTTGGGGGATCCCGCTCCCAATAGGCCCCCAACACAAACATCGTGACTCACCCTCAAGTCACTTGGTAGGAGTGGATATCTTTGCGTGAAGCCCATCTAGCTCGACCCTAATGATCGCAACTTCAGCTGTGCACTGAGATGCTGCCTGCTTTGCATCTTCTATTGTCTTCTTGGTTACTTCCCCTACGTTGTCAGCCTGAAGTTGTTGTTGTGTCACTTGTAGAGTCGCAAGCTTGCCTTCAATGTTTCCTGTGACTGCATAAGATTCCTCCAGCCAGGGCTTTAGTCGAGCCTTCAACACTGCTTCCTTGTGCAGCGCTGCATCCACCTATTCCTTCAGTTTCTTGGCTTCCTGCAGCTTGGCTAACCTCTATGTCAGTGCGATGGTTTGCGTTGTTCCCTTAACTTCATCATAGCGATGTTGGAGTTCACGTGCTTTTGTCTCTAACCTCTGGATGTTTGGGTCCTCTTGCAAGTTGATTAGGGCCTCAAACAATTTTTCAAATGGCTGTGAGTCTGTTACTACACTCTCCACTGCCACAACTACTTCTGTGGCAATGGTCGCTCATTGTTCCTTTACCTCTGCTGGTGTTGTAGGCTAAGCCCTCAATTGGAGCTCTATAATCTTCAGGTTTAGCTCCAACTGAACCCGCACCATCTTTATCCAAGTGTCACACACCCCTATGGAAAATTTACAGATGCGAACCTCGACTGGTTCCTCCTCCGAAATGGCCAATTTTGGGGCCATTTTGTAGGCCTACTCTACGACCTGTATGATCTTCTTACTCTAGTTTGTCACCTCATCCTTGTCAGTGACCTCCTTTTTCCTCTTTTAGACCAACTGTGCCATCTTCAGCTTGGCCTCTTCCTTCCTCTTTTGTGCGCCGAACTTGCTTCCACCCACCACCAAGTCCATCGAGATGCGCCACTCCGCTGACCATTTATCCAACACCGCATCAATGGCATCATATGTGGCTAGGTACAGCAAATCGTACCACTTCTATGCAGGGTCCTTCCATGCCCTAATTGAAATCTGATGGAAATCAACCTTAAACTTGGCATAGCTCTGCAGGTTAGCATATACCGTGGGTGACAATCGCGGCTTGCGATTGATAGTCATACTGATATTCACTTCCATCAAGATAAAGAATATATTGTTGTCTTGAATGCACTATACATCCTTGGTCACCCACAAGGAAGCATACTTTGCTGCTTCAAGAAGGTCTGATGCAACTGAGGGGAATTGGCTCTCCTCTAGTAGCTCCCACGCTACGAGCACAATCGATAGCAAGAGCCACACATAGTGGAACGTCTTTCTTTGCTCTTGCGCTTCATGGTAGTTCGCCAGGAACTCTCTGCGAAGGTAGTCTAACCAATTAAACTGGACTCCTTCCGCGCATTGTTGTGCGAGCGTGATGACAGTCGCAAATCCCTCATCAGTGCAACACTTCTGCATCACCTTCTCTACAAGGATCGATGTTGCCACCTTCACAACGGGGTCGCAGATGCTGGAGATAGTGTACTTGCGTAGCTTCTTCATCAGCTTGAACTTTTCTTTCATTAATTCTATGAGCACCATCTTGCCACCCTTGCCACCAAAGATCATAGCTGTATTTTCACCTGTATATGACATGCACATTATGTGGTGAATCAACATATTGGTGATGGGTATCGACACCTCCATCCACAGACACCCATCATGCACCAAGCACAACAGCTGCTTGATGACTAAAATTATCACAGGGATGCAATTATAGTGTGACACCCAGAGCAGGTTAAGTAATCCTACCTTCTCTACTCCTCTGAGCCACTTCCGTGGCTCTAGTGCAGTCAATCCCCATATTTGTGTCTATGATGCGGCACATCAATTGTTCAGTCACCAGGTGCGGGAACTTCTCATGGTCCACCAAGTCCCAAACTTCGAGCTTCAAAATCGGCATTCGTGCCAAACGCGGACCATCGAAAGTGATTTCATTTGGTAGTAAAGGGGTTGTAGGGGAGTCTTACTTTCATCAATGTCCTTTCGGACCTTGGACTTAGGCTTGCACAAAGGGACATACTACGGCAACCATGTAATAGGGTCCACACCGTAAGCTTCAACTTCCTTTATTTCCACTCCCACATCCTCATCGTCCATGGGGATGTCTTCAATATCCTCCTCTTCTGCTTCTATGTTTATATCCTTGCCTTTCTCCTGGGCAGTGGGCTTTGGTGGGTCTCGTCTTAGCGACGTGCGCACCGGTATGACAGGCTACATGCCCTTCTTGTCTTTCATGGTCTCCTTGGTGGGGGTTAGCTTCAGTCTCGGTGTTCTCGAGGATTTAGGGACCTCCACCAATACTTCGGCTACTTCCGGGGCAGCTACTTCGGCCTCCCTCTCCATTCCCTATGTTGGCTCCTCTACTACTTGTTGTGTATTGATAACTTCTACGGGCGCGGATATGATCTTCCATAAGAATTCCCATGTGTTCACCGGAAAGGTCGCAAATTCCCCATAAACTATCAGAAGCTCGTATTGCTCATGATTCATAGGCGCTTCAGAGTTCAATCACTGAATACTCAAAATGCCAAGTGTTTTTCACTGGGAAACCACTTGTAATTTATAGGGGAATTTGAATTCAAATCCGACCGTTGCCCCCAAAATCGGTTCATTAATGCCAGATTGGCGGTAGATTTTCAAGGATCTAAGCCATAAATTTCATCTTAAATGCCAACCGCCCGATCCATTTGGCCTCACTTCTGTCGTTTTTTTCATGAACAGTGACTTTAACAATCACTTTCCAGCCGACCTGCACAATTTATCCCTAGGTAGCACAGCTCCTTCTGCACTGTCATGAACCTAGTGACACGTCCTCACTCCACAACATCTTCCAATCGCAAGATCTCCAACTCGGGTAGTGTAGTTTATAGTCCCGTGCCTCCTTTCAGTAGCCTGGAGCGCTAATATTGTGCTACTTTCATTTAGTCATGTGATTGGATTGCCGGTGTATGGCTTCAAGCAACTTCCATTCACCTTTCCTAGGAAGGGTTCTCCATTTAACTTGACCATCTGCACCGCTCCTCCGTCAGTAATCTCCTTAATAACATAAGGCCCTAACTAGTGCATCCTAAATTTCCCTAGAAATTTATCAAAATTACTATCATATAACAAAACCAGGTCATTTACCTTAAATGTGCGCAACTTGAAGTGTTGATCATGCCATGCCTTTTCGCGCTACTTTTGGACCTGTTGATGAAATCCAGCCAAAAATATTTCTTCTTCGAGCTCATCCAGCTACGCGAGCCTCTCTTCCAGGGCTCCACGATCTGTCATATCGATGAGCACTACTATGCATAGACTAGGCACAATGTATTCCATAGGCATTATAGCTTCCACACCATAGACAAGCCTAAAAGGGGTTTGTCCCATCAATTTCTTGCATGTTGTTCAATAAGCCCACAATACTGCAGGTATGCATAGATCCCAATCACTTTGATGAGCATTGCAAACCTTGGTCAATGCATTCTTAAGCACTTTGTTGAATGCCTCCACTATCCCATTAGCCTATGGGTGATAAGGTGTGATCTTTTGGCGATATACCTGAAATTCCTTCGTCAGCGCGTTGATCATCTCATTCAGGAAGTGTGTACCACGATCACTCATCAAGATCTTCGGGCATCCAAATCGCATCAGTACATGCTCAAATAGGAACTTCGTGGTAGTCGTTCCCATGCAATCCTTCACCAACTGTGCTTCTGTTGAACGAGTCAAATACTCGGTCATAGTGATAATGTACCTTACTCTTGTCTTTCCTTTTGGCTGAATGGGTCCTACAAAATTTATCACCCACTTCTTGACGGGTTGCAACATCATTTGTGGATTAAAAGGCATTTTATCCCTCCGTGATGGCCTGCCCATTCTTTGACATACATCACATGCCTTGCAATATGCTTTAGAATTCTAATGAAGGGTTGGCCACGAGAACCCTACGCATAGAATCTTCTGTGCAGTTGCTCTCCCTGCATAATGTCCTCCCGCGGCACCCCCATGAGCGTCCGCGAGGATGCTGCTTCTTTCAAACATAGGTACATACTGTCGCAATATCTCATCAATCCCCATTTTGTATAGATTCCTAGCAATGATAGAGAAATATTTCGTGCGCACCACTAATTCCTTCTTTTGCTAGACAGTGTATCCTTCTGGTGTAGTTCCTATTGTTAGGAAGTGTATTATATCCTCAAAGTGACCATCCGTAACATGCACTACAAATAGTTGCACGTCAGGTAATCCTTCTTCCAAGTTAGTAGGTTCCTCCCCCGTTTTGATGCGCAACAGATGATCGGGTTCCGCGTTCAATCATCCAGGCTTCACGAAAACTTAAAAATCATACTCCTAGAACAATAAGATCCATCTGCAGATTCTCCCCCCCAACACAGGCTTATTGACCAGGTACTTCAGTGCAGAGTGATCCGTATACATCTTAAAATGGCCTCCTAGCAAGTAGTGATGATACTTCTGGAGCGCATACACCATAGCTAGCCCTTCACAATTAGTGGTGGAATAGTTCTTCTTTGCTTTGGATAACCTGTGGCTTGCGAACATGATAGGATGCTCCAAGCCTTCTCCACCAGCCTGTGTTAGTACTTCTCCCAGTGCTATACATGATGCGTCGACATGTACATGAAACTCTTTCTTCCAGTCTGGGAAGACTAGAATTGGTGCAGTAACCATTTTTTCTTTCAACATATCCAAGCTCTTCTTACAGTCATCGTTCCAACAGAATGTAACATCCTTCTTCAACAATTTCTCCATAGGCGTGGTGATTTGGGCATATCTTTTGATAAACTTTCTGTAATATCCCATATGTCCCAAACTAGCGCGCAGTTGCTTCACACTCCTCGGCACTTCTAAGTTCAGCATCACCATGATCTTCGTGGGGTCGACCATCAGTCCTTGTCTGCAAACCACATGCCCCAATAGGTTTCCAAAAGGAATTCAAAACAAACACTTTTGAGATTGAGCGCGATCTGGTATCTTTGGCAGGTATCCAGCATCAAGCGCAAGCTTGCTACATGGCACTTAACCAGCCCAAATACACTCCAAACATCAAAATATACCTGTAGGAACTTATGAATAAATTCCTTGAGTGCCGCAACAACCACGAGTGAAAAGATTGTAGGCACATTCTTCAATCCAAACGGCATTAAAGTTTATTGAAAACAACCCCACTTAGTTGCGAAGGTTGTCTTTCTCCTATCCCTCAAGGCGATTTTTATTTGGTGGCACCCATCAATGAAGGAATATGCTTCCTAGCTGCCTACATTATCCAACAGTTCATCCGTGAACGAAGTTGGGAAAGGATCATGCACACAAGCATCATTCAATTTTCTGAGATCCATGCATGTCCTTATCTCATCCTTCTACTTCTTCTCTTGCACCACCATTGGGATTGCCCAATCAGATTCTTCCACAGATCCAATGATGCCTGCCGAGAGCATCTTGTCTAGCTCTAAGCGGACCTTCTCCTTATATTTGGGATTAAGACGGTAAGGCCTTTTCTTAACTAGCTTCGTGTCGGTCTTTAACGTGATCTTAATCATTCCTAGGTCCCTGATTATTCCTTTTAGATTTGTAAACTTGGTAGGGAATAAGTCCTGGTATTCATGGATAAATTCAGCAACCTTATCCACCGTCGCATCATTCCAGTAGTCTCCAATCTTCGTGAATTTGGGTTCTGCCTCTGTACTAATGTTCACTTGTTTCGTTCTCAATGGCGTAGTTATATCAAGGTTCTCAATCTGTGGTCCTTGAACCTCGTAGTGGCCTTTTGTTTCTAGAATGTTAATCTTCTACAGACGCTTGTCCTCTTCTTCAGTAGTTACATTATAACATTCAAGCGCGCAACTCAGCTGAGTAGCCCATTCAAGCTAAATCAGGTCTAAAGGATCCTGCATATCCTAAAGATAGCTACTTTCACCTCTTGTAGCACTTCATCAATATTGTCAAACCCATCCTCAAAACTGAATGTCATCATGAATCCTTCGCATGAGATATCTCATTCACCTATCCCATGGCGGAGCTCTATTTCTATATACCAATTCGTTGGGATAACATCCACGGTATGACAGAACAGGTGCGCCCACTCAGGTTGGGGCTTTTCTCCATAAGCCTGCGTCCATTTGGCCAGATGTGCGCACGGATTGTTCTACCCATCATACTTGTCTGCCAGTCACATCTTAGGATTCCCAAATCATGTTCTCATCACACTTATACATTTGCACCAATCATCAAAGCTTCCCCTGTGCGTACCCCACCATCTTGCGAGCATAGCGCACAATGCCCAATCCAAGGCCTAGAAGCGCAACTCTTTTGGTACCTCCCTTTCAAATACATCCAAAAATATATCTACCTCATTCAGACCATCATAAGTAGGTAGATTTCTTACCTCTAATGACACACAGCAAAGCAACCGGGTCATCATGTTGCAATTCAGCATAGTTACTTCATGTAATTGATTCTGTCATTGTTTTATTTCTTCGTCGAAGTCCGAAGTGTAGGGACTCTCGTGATACCATGTAATCCTTCTATCCGTGGTGGGATTTACCCATTCTTGGTCATCATCACTCTCATAATCGCAAACAGGTTAAGTATGGTGTGATCCTTCAGCAGGATCGAGGGGTACTATTACACGTAGCAATTTCTTCTCAAAAATCATCTTTCACTTCTTCAAATTGATTACCCCGTTCATATCATTAGCCCAGTCAATTCCTAGGAGCGCAGGATAGGGATTTTTGTCATCCACTATCTCTATTACTTCAAAGTCAACCAGTGCGCTTGCTCCCTCAATATCCATGGTCATCTGCTGCAGCTGCCCCATGGGGATGATTTTTTGCTGAATTGCCATCCTTAGTTGAATTGAAAACCATAGTAGTGTAGGTCTCCCCATTTGCTCCCAATTTTGTTTTGTTACGACATTTTCATCTGACCCTAGGTCCAAAATGTCCTGATCCATTTCATACTCTCCTATCTATGCGATTAGTGTCATCTCCCATCCCATCCTTGTTTTATGCTTGCCAATCTTTCGTACTATGTGCGGCTCACCTGACACAGTTCCAACGCATCTATTGATGAGTTCTTGTAACCCTTTCACGGTCTTACTATCGTGCAATAACTTCATACAGTTTTCCAGGAAAGTTGTGAGCATAGAGGGTTCAATCTTTGTCTCAAGCTTATCCTTGCTTCCTGAGGTGGAGGCTTCAGTAAAGCTCTTCTTAGCTTCCATGAAGACTTTACGAGTGCGCTCCAAATCGAACTCAACCTCTTTTGTTGGGGCTTTACGAACCCATGTACTGTCTTATGGCTATTTCCCCTTGTCATCTCCTATCGCGATTCCACTTCTAAGCACTATATTTATGTTTGGATCTACAGGTTCTTAGTCGGAAGAGGTGGTAGCGCCCCTTTGTCATGTATCCTAACTATCAGCATAGGACAAGCTTTTGTTTCATGATCAAACAGTGTGAAATACCTGCTCGACGGATGCATTGGATTAGTGCAATCACAGACATAGTGTCCTGGTCCTCCACAATTGTAGCAAATCAACTGTCCTCGACCTCTTCCACGTCCTCCTCCACCTTGGCCTCATCCTCACCCCTGAAATCTTGTCTGCACCATCCCTGCATTCTGGTCAAGGGACCACATTTTGAACGGAACCCTATAAGCACGAGTTCTATCCATCATCAATTCATAGCTCCTGCAAGTATGCTCATCATGTCCTACCTACCTACAAAATTTGTAGAACAGCTGTTGCAGTGCTTGTACATACTTCTGTAGCAAGTGACAGTTATCCGTGGCATGTTTTCCAGCTACCTGACATATAGCACACCATAATTCAGGCCCCGAGCTAGGTCCTACTTGAGCTTCTGGCCTTAAAGGCATCAGTCTTCCTCCTACAATGTAGTTTGCAAAGACCGAGCAATGGTCTTTGTCATGACCCTGAATCTTGCATTTCAAGCACCATACCTCCTCGCGTACCTTTGATCGAATTGTCCTGTCCTGCTTCGGACTTTTCATCTCAAGGCACAAATTCTTCAGCTACGCATGGATTTGCTAAACTCCTAGATTAGGATCTTGCATCAGATTCTCAGTTAGTTTCATGGAAGTCTCCAAGGCCTATGCCTAAGTTGTTATCTTCTGCTGCGACATCGCACTCCTTAAGTGTGGTAGTAGAAAAGCCACAAACCACTGGTGATGTTTTCCATCAGTCAAATTCATGTTGGCTTCACGGATTGTGCATTTCAGTCTCTAATCTAGTTCCCAAGGCATCTCGCTTAGTTGCATCGCGATCTCTTTGAATCCCACAATCGACTTCACCTCAGATTTAGGCCTACTAAATTCCCTATTTAGTGCTGCTGGATGTCTGCTACTCCAGCATTCAGGTTATCATTAGAGTACTTAATATACCAGGTTAGCACGCAATCTTCTAGAGCACTAACCAGTGTCACCTTATTTATGAGATCATTTGTAACACCTCGAGCTTCCCATACAGCCCTCACAATGAACCAGAATTGGTCCAGGTCCTCATTTCCCAAGCCTTTGTACAAAGGAAACTTCACTGTATTTTCCATACTGAACCATGGTGAAAATGAAGGTGTTACGGCGAAGTTGGAGGTGAGGGTGGTGAAGTTGGAGATGTTGTGGGCGGAGGAGGTATTCGTGGGAATCATTGTCTTATTAATTGAATAGCACTTCGCGGAGAAACCTTCGCTATTCCTTCTTCGTCACTTTCTGGAGGTGAAATCAAAGGGCTATACTCGGGACCCTTTTTCCCTTCGTTCCTATAAGTTTTTCTGCTTCGCGTAGTTCCGAACATCAAGGTAGCTGCATAACTCATTTTTTGCACAACAACATTTTAATCCAAGTATTCAAATATTTTATGTACTTACCTCGTGGTCCTTTGAAAAAGCGTCACTCCGCCTTGCTATAGCTGACTAAGATGTCTACCATGAATTTAGTCACAAATCCTCCTATGACGCGATCGAGCCAATGATCAACAGCACAGGCGATCTTATCCTCCGATACTTCCAACCTTCGCACTAGCTCCGAGGTCCACACAATAGGACTGTCAAGTTTCCACCTTCCTTAGCTATCTGCTAGCTTCGCGATCCACTCGTATAGCTCAATAGGGAAGGACCAGAAAAAGATCTCGTGGATCTCTGTATATAGGTATCTGTCCAACCACTGTTCTTTTGTCAATCGCGGGTTTCCATTCTCTTGTGCCACAAATTCGTGGATTTTTCTATACAACCAATCTTCAATCTCCTTCTTAGTTAGATTCTAGTGATACGACATCACACATCTCTTATGCGGATACCGGTCCCGGCAACGGAACCATTTGTTGGCTTGAGGGGGCCTGGCCCAGGTTCAACGTTAATTAGCCAAACAAATCCCTACACTACTAGCCCTTTCGGCATCAGCCCGCGGAGCGCGGACCAAAGTCTCACCCGTAGCAGTATGGGGGGATGTTGGAACCAAGTTTCTGCACCCTGAGATGGTTGTGATGTTGTTTGATTTCCTCTATCCATGCCTTCACACAAGTGATCCTGTTCTAGGGCCTATAAGACAAACCCTCTATTCCGGCTTTCAATACCTTCGGGAAAGTATACAATCGACCTTCACGCAACCCTAACCTGGGGCTCAGGTACTTTCATGTTGTTATGGCAGTACTTTCTTAATTACCCCAAGTGATTTGCTTATCTTGCGAATACTTAAATTTATCACCGCGTAATCAGATATTCGTAATTGCGTTTAATTATTCAATGTAACTGTATTCATTTGTGCATCATAGAAGCATCATATAGGAAATTCATACACAAAATATCCAAACACATCGACAAAACAAATACACAGAAATTGCAGAATAACTCATTTTATTAATATCTTCCAAGTGTTACAAACTCTGTTCACCCTGTGCACATAGCTATAGGGGTCCGCACACTCAACTACGAACTTCTACCCTAGGCCTCTGCGCACTCAGCTGCAAAGCCTCTACCTACACTACAACCCAAGACATAGACTTATTTCTCTAAAGCTATGACTCTCTTACATGTTGTCTCAAACTACTTAGAGCTTAGCTCTTTTTATATAATCCCATGGTCCGCGGACCATGGGTAGATCTCTTACAGTTGACTTTACTTTACAAAACTAAGGGTGGACTACCCTTTATGACACATAACATCTTCGCACTCCACGACCACAAAATGTGGAGTCTTTACAATAATATTACAAAAATTGACTTAAACATGGGCTTTTAGCCCCAAAACTGCTCTTGGGGGATCCCGCTCCCAACAATTTTCAGTTGGCTCAGTTATTTGATGCAATGTTTGGGTTCAAAATTGATATTATGGTTATGGTGATCTAACTGCTTTGGTTGTTTGAGAATAAGTTGATTGATTTAGGTTTGAGTTGGTTCAGTGATTGGTTAATTTAGTTGGTTAAATGACTGAGTGATTTGTTGCAGTGATCAGTTTCAATTTTGTTTTTTTGTATTGGGCTTAAATGTTAGTAGTGAGTCCAGCTTGAAATTTTGATGAAATGTGGCCTACATGTTGTGATGTTTTGTATCAAGTGGATCTAGTGTGGAAAATTATGAAACGTGGTCCACGGTGGTGCTGATGGTTGGAGCCTTCAGTAAGGGAGTCGAATCTTCCTTCCAGTGGTAGTTGGTAAATCATATCAGGGGTAGGAGTTCCCTTCCAGTGGGTGTCGATAAATGAGATCAGGGGGTTGGAGCTCCCTTCCAGTGGATGTTGAAAAATAAAAGAAAGTTGTAGCCTTTTGCAGGTGGGTGCCTTCATGCTGGTATGATCTTGCACCAGTACAAGACTGTAAGAATTATTTCATCATAATAAAAAGAAGACAGAGACGACAGCAATGGTGGTTTTTTCCCACATTGGGTTTCCACTTAAAAATCCTTGTGTTCATGTATGTTGATATGTTGCTTATGCGTGATGTTTTATTATATTCTCACTGCACGTAGTTATTGTTTAATTAATGCATAATGAAGTACTGATACATTGGTTCAAGTTAAACAGATGATGGATTAACTGAAAAGTTAGTTAACTTGATATACACTAGTTGTCTGCATCACAGTGGCATACATACACAGGTTTTCCTTACCATAATCGTGTACAAAAATCTAGATAAGAAAAGAAAAGTTTACGTGAGTTTTAAAATATTGATTCACCCCTCCACACCCCTCTTCTCAGTATTTTTCCCAACAAAATACTCATTTAATTAATTTTAAAAATTAAAGATTTACATTTTATATTAAGCAATAATAAAAAATTATTCAAAATAAAATTTAAATCAATTTAATGTTAATTTTATAAATTAAATTTTTTAATTATTATTAACATATATTATAATATATTTCACCATTATTAAAATTATAAAAGTAATTATGGGATTTCTTCATAACTAACTTAAGGGTGAGGGATAATGTTATAGACATCTAACTTAAGACACTGACCTAATAGATTTTGTTATTGAGTATTGGGATAGGGGATTTGGGTTGCAAAAGATAATTGGTTTTTCTTTATAAATGGTGAGATAGGGTGATTTGGAAAAGAAAAGGGTTTTTTTAATATAAGTTTAGGCTAATTAAATGATGAAATGATATTTTCGCTAGAATTTGATTATATATTTTTTTAGTAAGATTGTGATTTTTTTTTAATTTAAAATACACTTTTAAATTCATAAATAAATTCAGTATTCTAAAAATCTCATGAGCCACTCAAATATTAAACAACTTAAACTTAGAATTTTTAGAAAACTTCACCCGATTTTAATCATAGTTACCAAAAAAACATAAAATAAAATAAAATAAAACCATTTCGTATATAAATTAAATTACGTGTATATAACTTTTAAATTATACATATTTTTGTGTTTATTATTATTAATTTAATAAATAATATTAGTCGTTGAATTTTATTGGTATTTTATTGTTTAGAATTATAAAAATTATAGTATATTATATCTTTTAGGTGTAAAAAAAAGATAAAAATGTGCATTATTAACACACACTTAAGCATAAAAACTAAATAAAACAAAATCAAAATACTAGAGTTATAACCATACGAAAACCTTTATTGATTGTAATTTTCTCTAACCTTTTGAGTATCTAAGGGGAAGAACTTCAATTCATTAAAGATTTAAAGTAGTATTAATCATTTAGAATCCAAATACATATGTCGGAATTCTTCTAACATATATGTTAAGATTGTCCCACACATACATAAATTGTCCGCATATATGTTAATTTTATTTATTCAAATATTTGAAAAATGTGTTTGATTGTGTTAATTTTATTGCTAAAATAAATGTTATTAATTTTAATAATTTTTATTAATGATGAATTTAGTTTTTCATATATATCTGAAAAATGTGTTTGTTCGTGTTAATTTTATTGCTAAAATAAATGTTACTAATTTTAATCATTTTTATTAATGATTAATTTAGTTTTTCATATTTAGGAATTTATATGATGGAGTTATTTTTTATATTTAGGAATTTATTTAATAAATTTGAAATGGTATATTGAATTTTGTTTTAAATTTTGTATATGTATATAGATAAAAGTGACATTTATTTGAGTAATTTTGATAAAAGTTAAATAATAAAAATAATATATTAAAAATGGAGTTGTTTTTAGTGTGATTTTTTGGACTTTCTAATATCAGAATTTGCTGGAAAAAAATTGAGGTGAAATCTTGATTTGCATTATTTAAACTAATGTTTTTACTATATATATATAGATTCAGCACCCTGAAAAACACCTAGGGCACTTCGATTGTGTAGGGTTACCCATCAAGCTTGTGATTTCAATAAATTCTTGCCGGATTTTAGAGAAATTAAACCGGAAATGCTTCCAAAAAGTCTCACTAAAGACAACTCGTTAAAAAATTGTCAACGCGACATTATTTTATTAATTAATTTTATTTTTTCTTAAGTCGCTATGTTTTAGTTGAAATTTCTTCTAATATATTAGCAAAACTTAGAGCAATCTAACCTAAAGAAATAAAAGAAAATGATTACCTACTTTTGTATCCATCTTATGAAAAACAATAGCAATATTATTTACAAGGAATTTTTCCTCAAAAGTTTCCTCCAACCATGTTTCAATTATAAAGTGTTTTTTAGCACTATATTTTGTAGAAACAAGTTAGTATTTAAGGTATTTACATGAGGCAAAGTATTAACATTAACAGTATTATACAACAAAAATTTCTTCAAGAATGATTTTTCAACCAAAATTCAATTGGGTTATCAAAAATAAGTTGAAAAATTATTATTGATTATGAAGAGTTCATGGATATATAGTATAGTTGGTAAAGATTATGTGAAGCAATTTCAAGTATTGGAGCTTGTGGAAGATTATTAAGTTGATGGTATTATTAATCCTAAAATACAAAACAAGATGATGAAGCATAATCATTGTTTGAAATTGCAATGTTTTACTTTCTTAATAGATCCTCTCGTGTTCATATTTAAAATTTCCATCAATTTGAAGAAAATTCAGATATTGTGTATTTTTCTACTAATTCATAAAGTAAACCATCAGTACTAAAATAATTATAATACCAGCATAAACTATTTTTTCTACTAACCAGCATAAAGTATTAAATATTTAAAATATTGTAGTCATATACAACAGAAATAACTAATAAAATGTGAAGAACGCATAAAATTAAAAATGTTTAAAATAAATTTACGTTTTTATCTACACAGAGTACATTATTATTACAAGGCAATGAAAATGTATTCTTAGAAAATTCTTCTAGACAAGTATCGTTTGAGATATCAATATCAAAATGAACATTGTTACTGGAGAATTTTTAATAAGATCACACACTTCATAAGGATCTTGAGTTATAAGTTCACAGTCATATTTGGGCATGGATATATTTTCTAAAAAAATAAAACTATTTTGAATTTTATAAGAATCAAGATGAGAAATCATTATAAAATTATTTGTATTGGGACAGATCCCATCTTATAGTATAGATTCCCTTTTGGAGTTGATGACATGAGAGCATGACATAACCATCCACATAGGGTGAAGTGCCTCGTTGTCATCAATATCTAGAGGTTCATCAAAATTGATTCCTCTATCTTCCTTAATACAAGACAATTTAGAAATATAAATAGCATTAGATGAACTAAATATACATGCATGTGATTTATAAAGAGTATTCATAGAATGGTCAATTATTATTTCATTATCCTAAACATAGCTAACAAAAAATTAATAATTACATTGATCCATAATAATTTCCTCATCTTCTAAAAATGGATTTGTATGTGAAGAAATATTATATGAAAAAACTTGCTTTTATATTAATTACAATCAATAAACATGTCAAGATATAATGAAAAATGGTTGTTAAAGCTGACGTAATTAAATGTTTCTCTTTCATTAAAATGATCATTACTATTAGGGTCTAAAATTTAAGTTACATGTTTCAATTCTTAATCATTCCCTTCATCACCGGAAGAACAAGCAAGTTCATTACTATTTGAAATAATTTCAAGGCTAGGAATTTCATTAGAGACATATTTATATTCTGAAATGAATATTAAATTACTTTAAACTGTGTGATTGAGCAAAATTCTCAATATTATTAGTAAAATTAAAAGGATCATCCATAATATCTATTGTAGGATGCATATTCTGGAAAAAAAGAAAGTGATATTTATATTCATTATCACTATTTTGTAATTATATACAAGGAAGAGAACATGAATGAAGAAAAAAAGTTACATTAAATCGATAGCATAATGTATATCATCAAGATGAAGCTAAAAAAATGAAATATGAGAAAAAAATCTTCCATAGCTTCACCTTCATACCTATTTAAATTTTCCAATTCTAAACACAATTCATCGTAATTTTAATCTTGAAAAGCATGTAAGAATTTACTTACAAAATGTTCGATTGTGTGAATAGAATAGGTTGGCAAAGCCTCACACCAATGTTTAAATCAACCTTTGAAAGTAAAAGTGAACAATCTGTTGAAAAATGTAACTAGTTTCGATCTTCATAATTTTTGTATTCATTTCAATATGTATGCTATGTAACAAACAAGAAGAGAAAATAAAATTTTATTATTATTAAAGCATGGGTTTCATGCTCATTATTGATTGTTTTCTAGGTAAAACCATGTTCTTCGTGCTTCTAGGGTTTTTTAGGTCTTAGAATTTATTGTCTTGAGTCAAAGCAGTCAACATCATGTTTATTAGACGCTTCCAGGAAAATTGTAATTGTGAAAAGAATTATTTGGAGTCTAGAAAGTCTGAGAAACTCCAAAAGTACAATTTGGCCCAAAAAGTTATAAGTCGGCCTAAAGGAGGGAATTTGACCCCTTGAGAAGGCTATATAAAGAAGTAGTTCGACCTCATTTGACAGACACTCACTAACAAGTTTGATCTACTAAGAAAGAGTTTGATCTAAAGTTGGGAGAAGCAGAAAAGAAGAGTGAAGGTAAAGAATAAGAAATAAGGACAAATTTTCTTTCTTTTGGGCTCTATCTCTCTCACATGTGCAATGATCTAAGGTTTTTGGTGCTATAGAAGGAGGTCGAAATTGCAAGTCTAAGTTGCAGAAGAATTAAGTGCAGAATATTGTAGATGGAAGGAAGGAAGCCCTACCATGACCTCATTGACCTTTGGAAAGTTATATTGTTCTAAGTAGGTCTCATGGGGAGGTTGTATTAGGGTTTCTACAAAAGATGTAAGGACGAAGTTGCATGTTCAAAGTTGCAACACAATTTGTAGTGTGGAATTTGGTAAGTTGAAGTTTCAGTTCGAATTTGGTTGGTTCATAATCATAGAAGGATGTGTTAGAGGGACGACTTGGTACTTGGAGGAGCACTTGGTTTAGGGTTTGTGTGTTTGTATTTCATTTGAAGTGGATTCTAAGAAGAGAAGAGTTTTCGAGTTTTCTCGTTGGACGGGTTTTTCCCTGGTTGAGAGCCTATTATATGTGTCCTCTATTTTTGCATTGTTCTTGATATTGTTTGATGAAAATATCTAACTAAAGAACATAAATAAGATTCACAAGAAAATATCAAGGTTAAAAAAATAAGATTAATATTTTCCACTAATGATTTTCCAACATGGTATGAGAGATAAGGTGAACAAGGAAGGCAGTTGGAAGAAAACAAGAAGGAATCACTTATCAAGGAGAAGGGAAAAAGGAAACTCTTAAGGAAATATTGAAGAAGAAGACTTCAAGAAGGACTTAAGACTCATTGGTAGAAGACCTAGGAGGAGGGTTTCTATGGAACAAGATCAAGACTACAGCAAAGGAAATCTACATGTTTTTCGATCTCTCTTGATAGAAGATCTATTTGGAAGGCATCTTTGAATAAAGCATCAAGGATTTTGGAAGTTGTTACTAAAGGAAGCATATTTCAAGGATATCATTGACGACTCTTCAAATATCTTGAAGACATCAAGAAGATTAAATACATCATCAAGGAGAATCTTGACCTCAAGTAAGTACCATATTATTACATCATGTCTAAATAATCAAGTCATATGGGTTCTTTATGCAAGGAGAGCAATAAGCTCATCGGGAAATCAAACTATCTAGCATGGAAGAAAAGTATTGACTTGATACTCACAGAAAAAGAAGTAATGGAATATATTACTGGGGAAATCATTAAACCAAGTAAGGACAAGGCTCAAGAACTATAAAAGTACAAGAAAGGGGAAATAAGGGATCAAAGGATCATAGTTGAATTAATTAAGGATTCTCTTGTTCCATTTTTTTCAAACACGAATACTTCTAGGGCCATGTATGACAATCTAGTGAGTTTGTACTCTATAAGTACAACAAGACAAAATATGTCTTTGTGGAATAAGCTATATAGAATGAAGAAATCAAAGCGTGAGGATGTGGCACCATTTCTCATGAGAGTCTCTCAACTCAGAGACCATCTGCAAGGACTTGGGGAACCTATTACTAATTCTGAAGTAACCATCTGTGTACTAAATGCATTTCCACCAGAATGGAGAAACTTTGCAATAAACATCTACTCCAAGAAGGATTCAACTCCCTTTGATGAGTTGTGGGTTCAACGTCAAGGACGATATTGGATCATATGAGAAATATCAAACCTTTATGGCCTGAGTCAAGAAGCTGAAGAAGGGAAAGTTTGGCAAGTCCAAGAATAAAGATATGTCCAAGGTTCAATGCTTCAAGTGCAATTAGTTTGGAAACCTTAAGAGGGAATTTCCAAACCAACAAAACAACAAGAGAAAGGAAAGGAGTGAAGCTCACAAAGCCAAAGCAGTGGGAGAACCTCAGAAGAAGGTGAATAAGGAAGAAGTGAAGGATATTTACTACTGAAGAAGGTTCACTAACTGTTAGGTTCTTTATCTTTATTTTTGGATAATATGTTTTGCATAACATCATGTAAAGAAGCATATGATAGTAGCATGCCTAGAATTTACATGATTAAGTTTCTTTGTAGAAATCATCTAGATAGATAGATAGATCATTTTACATATTGTTCATCCAGAAATTATCGAACATTGTGATAGAGGTAGTCATCTTTCTTAGGTGTATCATCATAATCTTGCAAGAACCATAATTATGAAAGGTTCTTGGGAAAAGCACTATGAAAAAGTTAGTATACATTCCATGTAATGTGGAAGTAATATTGGTAAAGGGATGAAGGAATGCAATGGGTCAAGATGCAGGCTCCTTGTGAGATATATAGATAGCTATACCATTAGATGAAAGCATAGGAATGGATATTGGATATAAAACTTTGGATACGATTCATATGTGTAGAATGTTGTGGAAAGAAAGTTAGTCATAAAATATGCTTAGGTATATGTATATATGATTCTTGAAAATAATAGGATTTGAATTACCTAAGGATGTATAAAAGATGAATACTCTCTCTAGAATATGTAAATAATGATTAACATCGGGTATAGTATCCAAAGGAAAAGTATTGACTTGGTAATCAAGTTTGATCCTTGGGCACTCTGATGCATGAAATAAGTTTTAAGCGGAGATGGTCGATGAGGATGTTGATGAGAAGGTCATCATGGTGAGGTATGTCTAATTTGTTTATGATTTGGTTATATGGTTAATATATTATTTTGTTTCTTGGAAATATGTTGCATGGATCCATGATGACAATCGATGAAGAATGTTGAGGAAAGACCAACATCTAGTACCTGGAAACTATGAATTCAAGATGTGTCCATCTTGTGATAGAAGGGTAGTCGTGCGAGAAGATAACCTGAAGGTCAAAAGAGATCACTTTCATGTGGAAGAAATGATCAAAATTTGGGAAGGCTCAATGCAATGCATTCATGTCAAAGATGAAAGTGATAAGCAAGAGAGATTGTTGGCATTATGATGCATGTGTTGTACTTGATGGCAACCCACTCATAGAAGAACAACTCACTTATATACAACTAGATGAATCTACAGAAGAGATATCGGATGTGACAGAATACATGGGATGCAGGACAGCTCAAAGGAATCAGATGACAGTTCTCAGTATGACAAGTTAGCTTTTCCATCAAGTCCAAAGGGGGAGATTGTTGGCATTATGATACAAGTGTTGTCCTTGATGGCAAGATGAGAGATTATAGTGCAGCAGGTCAGTAGCAAAGAATTGATGATCAGACTACAAAGAATGAAGAAAGATGAGTATATACGTAGGTTCACTATATACCAAGCCGCGTACATAAGCACGTTATACGCAGGTTCACTATGTACCAAGTCGCGTATATACGGCGGTTCGCTATATACCAAGTAGGGTATACACACAGGTTATACACGCAGGTTCACTATATACAAAGACGCGTATACACGCGAGACTGCTGATCAAAAGTCGCGTATGCGTATGCATGCACCTTCATGCACGGAAAAGCATGTACATGTGGGAAATCTTATTTCTGGGTCCGTGGTATTTAGACCTATGGTTTTGGTCCTTGGTATTGTGTCCGAAGTGTTGAACCCAGGTATTGGGCCCCTAGTATTGGTTCTCAATGGTTTTGGACCATGGTATTGAGTAAGGCCTAAGACTATAAAAGGAGAAGAAGATCATTAGGCAGGCATTGAGAAAGTCTTGAATATATGATGAAGTATGAGATCCAGTATACAGGTTATGGGTTCATGATGCTTTGCTAAGGAGGAATCTAGGCAGTTGGTGGAGAACAAGATCTAAGGATAGATCAGGATCTAAATGGCTTGGAATGAAACATCTCTATACGGTTTGATCATGCTTATTCTAGATCTGTATACTGACGCATGTAATGTTCTGTAAATGTTATGATATGGGTATGATTGATGTCTGGAATAACTGCAAAGTTATGATAAAATATTTTTAGATTTGTATGCGGGTTGGCTTTGGTGAAAGCGCGTATGTACGCTGGTTTGGTTTGTTATAGTAGCGTATACATTATGATATATGTTATTGTTGCAGAGTTATGTTGTTTGTTCTGTGTTCTAGTCACTGTGTTGTTAACAGGGTTTCAGTGTTTCAGTATTGGATGATTCAGAGATTGATGATGCAGGTGTAGCTGATGGGTGTATTGCAGTGATGATTAATTTTGTGCTTCAATGTTTTTGTTGGGTCCAGTATGAAAATTGGATGAAACGTGGCCTTCAAATTATGATGTTGTATCCAGTATGAAAATGTATGAAACATGGTACCTAGAGGAAGAAAGAGAAGGTTGTAGCCTTTTGTAGGTCAGCACCTACGTACTAGTAAATGGATTGGCTAGTACGAGAGCTAAGGGGGTTGTAGCTCCCTTCCAAGAGAGTCTAGAGAACAAAAGAAGGTTGTAGCCTTCTGCAGGTAGAAGCCTGTGTACTAGAATAAGACTGCACCAGTACAGAACTATTGTAAAAAGAAGTTTCTTATTAAAAAGAAGATTGAGACGACTGGGAGCAGGTGGTTTTCACCCACATTGGGTTTCCACCTTACATCATGGTGTTCATGTGTGCTTCTTGTGTGTGATGATCTGTTCTATTTTACTGCTCCTATTTACTATTAATATGGTTAATAATGTTCTAATGCACTCATTAAGGATCAATTAACTAAATCATAAGTTTACTGGATATACGCTTGTTTCATTACACACAGTTGCGTGTACACGCGGTTTTCCTTAACTAAAGTAGCGTATATGAATCTTAATATGGAAATGAAAAGGTTATATTGATTTGATAATACTGATTCAACCCAACCCCCCCCCCCCAAGTATTATTTCCACAATTGGTATCAGAGCAGGTCCTTTGGTAGAAGCTTGATTGCTTGAAGGAGATCCGTAGAACAATGGGAAAGAAGCTTAAGAAGAAAGCACCTAAGAAGAAGAAGACATCTCAGAAGAGCTATGACAGTGGGAGAATCGATTGGGGAATATGTGGAAGAAGCACTTCAGATTCATAATCACTTTAGAATGAAGATGAACAAGCAAAAGAACTATCATGTATGAATTTGTTATCCTCTGGTGATACATTTATCTATCCATTTGAAGATGATGAAAGTGATAGCGAAACAACTGAATTTGCTCTTATGGGTGAGCAAGAAAGATATCAAATAGAGGCAGAATTTAAAAGACTTACGGACAAAATTAGAGATCAACAAGATCTATTGAACAAAAGGGAATGTGCCTTCAAAGAAGAAGCTACCAAACTAAAAGCTCAACTAGAGGAAGAAAACAAGGTAAGGAAGCTATTCAAGGAAAAGGAAGATCAATGTCAAAAGTTTCAAGATGAAGTGACATCATTAAGAAATGAAGTGAATGAAAGGAGCACAACAATCAAGAAACTCAAAGATAGATCCAGTGACTATGAAAGTCTTGAAGCTACCATCCGCTCGCTAAAACAAGACCTTGAAGAATCATAAAGGAAAAATAAATAACTACTCCAAGCTCTTGAAAAACAAGAAAACGAAGTTCTTGAACTAAGACATTAGTTGGAAGAAGGAATAAATATTGAAGAAAACATGAAGAAGCAGTATCATGAAAAGGAGGAGCAACATCAGGTTGAGGTAAATATTCTTAAAGATAACTTAGAAGAAAAGGATAAGCTGTTACAATTTCAAGATAGTACTAAGATCTTGGATGATATTCTTAGTAGTCAAAGGTCTCTTACTATCAAAACGGGTCTTGGTTTTCATGAATCTGTTGAAGGAGAATCTAATTCACAAAGTAAGACAAGGGACTCTAATGTAAAATCTAAAATACTCAACAAGGAGATGAGATGACCATCCCATCAACAACCAAGGAAAGAAATTCTTCAAAGAAAATCTTTTATTCCTAACTATGGAAATAACAACCGATCAATTCCTCAAATGAATAATGTTTAATGTTATGTATGTCATAATCTTGGACATGTTGCAGCCAGATGCAGAAGAAGAATGGTTCAAGACTACCACTCAGAAAGATCATCACGTTCCAGGTACTTTAAGGGATATTGCTTTGCTTGCAATATGTTTGGTCACAAAGCCGTTGATTGCTATAGAAGGAATATGAAACATGTAAGATGTTATGCATGTAACAAGCTTGGACATACAGCAAAGGAATGCAGGAACAAAGTACGGGCACCTTACCAAAAGGACAAAACATCATCGCACTTGAAGATATGGAAGAAGAAGGAAGTACAGTCAGAAAGATGTGGCACAGCACAATATACAGACATAACATACTCAGAGGGACCTGAAAGTGCAAAACTTCAGTGTCCTAAATCTCATACGCAAGTTTCATAAAGGGAAGTCGCGTATATGCGCGATTTGGTTACTGCACAGTCGCGTATATGTTAGTTTGGGGAAAAGCAGTGGGATAGACTCAGGAAAAGGGGTCTGATATGATTCAATCCATTTTTTGCTTTGTTTCATAATGGTTACAATCTGTTGATGTTGTGTGGAAATGTCTTGATACTTGTAAGATGTTTAGAAATGATTTGATCTTAACTTGTGGATGATGATACTTCTTGCTGATATATGCATGATCAGATCTGACAGTAAGCAAGATGGCACAGGTTCAGGGGGAGTGTTATAGAAATTTTTTGGCACTGCAACCCCAATCATAAATGTCCATAAACTGAGGGCTCCTAAGTCCCTAAAAGTGTTGCTTCACTACCTAAAGGAAAAAGGTCAGCTGATTACATCATCTCCCAGAAGTTCTCCACTAAAAACTGCTCATAAATGGTCAAAACTGGACCATACTGAATACCCAGTGTAGAGGGTGCGATGCATATCACCTTCCCATTGTAAAGGGTGCAATGCATACTGAATGGCCCCTCTGTAGGGTGCAATGGGCGAGAATGGACAAATGGCAGAGATATTTTACGAGGTGGAAGATCGTGGAATCTTCCAGAAGCTTCCCCTCTGACACTTGCCTCTCTGTTTTCGACTAGGGATGCATAAGAGATCATCAGTCTCCAAGTGGAATCAAGAACTATCAGAGAGAAGACACTAATCAAAACCACAGAAGATGACTCACCCCCCTACAATCATCTATATATGGATCCCTCATCACAGAGATCCAGAGGCTGGAATCTAGTATCTTGTAGAGAAGTGTTGTTGGTTTTCTGGTGAAACTTCATAGTGTTGGGTGATCTAAGCTTTACTTGAGGTGAAGAAGGGTTTTAGTGTTGGAGGATGATGCTGGATCAGAACTATTGGTTGTAATCCTCTTGCTATTCTTGATATTAATAAAGATATTCACGTTTTCCTCCATATTCTTGTATGTTTGAATGTATATGCATTTGTATGGTTAATACATATCTGGTCTTGTGTTATTTATGAACATAGATCTCTGTTCTTCGATAGTAGTATGTTGCTTTGATTCCATAGGTGCTCTTTGAAGCTGGGCAGACGAGGAAGAAGCGACAAAGATCTATCAGGAAGGAGAGGAAACAAGTAAGGAACCAAGCGCAAGACTAAGGTTGGTGTCCTTTGTTCCACTCTTATCTATTTTCATAAAGGAAAATGAAAGTATCCTTTACTTGTTTGTTTTTAAGATAGCTACCAATCTTAGTGGGAATAGAAACTCCGAGTGGACACTATTCCTGGTAACAAAATGGCGACTCCGCTGGGGACCGAATCGATTGTTTGTTAGTCTATCTTTGTTTGTTTTATAAACTTACAGACGGAGCCTGAAGTCAAGCCAGCTAGCCTTCGAACTGCATTTGTTATGCAAATGCAAAGTAGATCAATGTTGCTTCAGTCTATCTCCAGGTTCTGTTTATAAATTGAACAATCGATCTGTAAACGTTCTAATTGCCCTAAGTGGTGGCTCTAGTAACCTCCTTAGATCAACCCCTGTGATTTACATTTACTGAACATCACTTACTCGGCCTAAATCCCTGAACTGAACTATAAATTGTGAGCAAAGACTAGTTAAAAGTCTCGCACTGGTACCATTGCACCCTCCCTTCAAGGTAGTGTGTATGCATCACACTTCCTGTGTGCAATAGGTGAGATGCATACTAGATTCCTTGTGTGACAGGTGCGATGGTCAGGGAAGGTTAATTTTACCTTCTCACTTTGGTTTTTCTTCACTCCTTTCAGTTCTATTCAGGAGTTTTGCTGTCTGTGGTCGGTATATCTCTGTGAAAACCCCCTTCTCTTCCATCATTCCGCCTCTATTGTGCAAAGAATTGTAAGTGTTTTTATGTATTTTGCGCCATTTTCAGTTCTCTTTTACAAAGAAGTAGCGTAGTCGAACTGTCATTTCTTAATGTGAAAGTGTCGTAAGTATCGTTTTCAGTCATAGAAGAGAATCCCATTGTCCTTGATAGTCGATTGTACTATTACTCTTATATATGATTTAAATTAGTAGTTTTTAAAGCGTTGAAAAATAGTTTTCATTTTGAAATCACAAAGTGTCGCCCTTATCTTCACTTCATTTTGAAAAGAAATTTGTTAAGTATTGTTGCTTTGAAAATAATTCAGATTTTCACTTAGCTTTCTTATCGTCATTCATACATTAAGAAGGCTGAAAACAAATACATGCATGTGCATTTGCATTTAGACTACTTTGTTTGATTTAGGACAGTGCATTTAGTGTGTGCTCTGTGCTCTTTGTTGAAGGACTCTCAACTTTATTTCCTTAGTAGCTAGGATTTTCATTGCGAAAAGAATATTAAACAGTTGTTTATCATCTCAGACTGCATTTTAGGAATTGTATACACATCACGCGGTGAACCTGAAAGAAATTTTTTTAAACAAGATCAACTATAAAATAAATTTAATGAATCTAAAAACGCTTTGGAACTTAATGCACAACATCTAGAAGTCTAGGCTAGAGACGTATTCCGGCGTCGTAAAACCTGGTAACTATTGTTTTCATTGTTGGTTGGGTGATTCCTCAACTCTGAGAAGACAAGTGCCAGTACAGACTTGTGCTCCCACGTACCATAGAGTATATATTGGGAGACCACAATAGGCTACATCCTTTATCCTTAGGAAGCTGTGTCTGCCGCCCTATCGGTCGCAATGCACTGAACACAACATTCGGGAAGATTGACTGTCGTAACATAAAAAGTATTCTGCAGTTTTGCGATTGGTTTGGTAATCCCCTCTGCCTAGATTTCTTGAGAAGTCTCTTTTGTTCCTTTTCGGACTCCTTAAAGGAAAAGGTCCATCTGAGCACTTGTCACTTTAGGCTCATTAAAAATCAAAGGTGACTAGAGTCATCTTTTGTTTTTTCTCGACTCTTAAAAATTGAAAAAACAAGTTGTGTCAAAGCGTCTGAAATTTATTTTAATCGGAATAACATCACAAGTTCCCTCGTTGGTCTTTAGGTTGAGAAAAATGGAGTCTACCAACCAAGGATTTCCCCTTGGAGGAAATCCTAGTCCTTTCTCCTCTTGGGGAGAAGTTGGTGCACCCCATATGGCCACATTGTCACTTCCAGGGTTGACGATTGGTTTTCCCGTATGGCTTTTCTCTACCTATGTCGTTCAGAATACCGTAATTCCTGAACAGCCAAGTCAACAACTAGATGATACTAGAGTTACCCCCCAGCCTTCTACTTCGTCTGTTTCTCCCTCTCCTCCTTCCTCTTCGCTTGATAAAGTTGGTAAAGCTAAAGATCAAGTAACTAATAAGAAGAATAAGCGGAAAGAGAAAAAATAAAAGAAGAAGAAAGAACCAAAAGCAAAAGGGGGAAACCATGCGTTGTTTAGCGAAAATCCTCACACCGCACCGTCTAAACCTAAATCTCCATGTGTCATTTACAAAGGAGACCACTATCATCAAGATTGTCCTCGCATCCCTCAGATATTAAGGGACTGGTCTCCTCGTTTGCACAATCCGGTGTCGTCAACCTCTGATGATCATGTTGAAAGCACACCATCAACCAGTGAAAGCGAATTATCTGGACAAATATGGAATCACAAATTTCCTTGTAAATTATGTGAAGGCGATCACGCCGTCCACCGTTGTCCCTTCCTAGATGAAGCTAAAAGAGTTTTGGATGACCATCTTGCTTCACCACTACGGCTCCCTCCTGGATAAAGAAACCCTTGCCGAGTCCACCACTGGTTGAAAATCCGGCTAGGATGCCATTGTGGTCGGTCGAAACGTCTATCATTGAAAATGAACCCTCTGAATCCATACCAGACGAAATTCAAAAGGTCGAGGTAGCAGTTGACCCGGTCTTGCCTTCAGAATGTTCATCTTCGAATGATACCGTCACTGAAGAGAAAGAGAACGACACCGTTCAAATTCTTTTCGTAAACATAAACTTCGATGAACTTGGGGGCAGTCTACCCATTCCTTTACCACAGGAAGGAAGTTCATCAGAGTCATATCCAGCCGTCTACTCGGTCCCACCTCCAAGCAACCTAGTCATTTCCCTCGACCGGAATCTACTAGGCAAACCCTGTTTACCTGCTAGTGTACCATTCTGAATCATTGTACAAGCTTACAAAATGGTCATGGTTGGTACCATCATAGATGAAGGGGCTTTTGTGAGTATCCTTTCCTCAACTGCTTGGAAAGTGCTTGGTTCGCCATCGCTTTTGCCTGAAATGAGAA
>APFE030994404.1:0-15373 GCA_000404065.3 Pinus taeda
TCATAACATTCGGGTTCACTAGAATTAGTCAACAATAAATAATATAATGAAGGAGAGTATCGTTCAGGGGGTCTACTTATCCTGGTAGATCTTCTAACACCACTTTCAAGTGTTTGGGGTTCCTGTTGCTGTTGTGGTGGTTGTTGATTATTGTTATCTTCAGGCACCTTTACTTTTTCAGTGATTTCATCAAGGACTACATATTCCTTGTTTTCTTTTTCCTGTTTCTTTTCCTGCAACTGATTCTTATACAAGACCTTTTCATTGAATATTACATCTCTGCTCCTAATGATTTTGTGATTTTCGTAGTCATATAAGCGATAACCAAAATCATTAACACCATATCCAATAAAGATACATTTCTTTGACTTTGCCTGAAGCTTTGTTCTATTTTCTTTATCAATATGGACAAAGGCCTCACAACCAAAAGGATTTAAAAAAGAATAATTTACCTTTTTACCTATCCATGCTTCCTCTGGAACACCACCATCCAAGGAACTTGAAGGCCCTTTGTTTATTAGATAAACATTAGTATCTACAATATCTGCCCAAAACTGTAAAGGCAATCCTGCATGAAATCTCATGCACCTTGCACGCTCCATGATTGTTCTGTTCATCCTTTCTAACAAACCATTTTCTTGTGGTATTCTTGGAACTGTCTTCTCGTTGCGAATTCCATGCTTTGAACAGTGCCTATCAAACTCTTTGCGGCAATATTCACCTCCATTGTCTGATCCAAGACACTTCAATTTATTTCCTGTCTCAATCTCAACCAAAGCTTTCCATTTGTTGAAAATATCAAATACATCATATTTATTCTTAATACAATAAATCCAAGTTTTTCTAATTGCATCATCAATAAAAGTAACATAATAACGAGAGCCACCGAGAGATGATATCTGCGCAGGTCCCCATACATCTGTATGCACAATCTCTAATTTTTAGCTCTTCTTTTCTTTCCCAACTCTAAGAAATCTGACTCTCTTCTATTTTCCATAAATGCAATTCTCGCAGAAGTCCAAATAAACATTCTTCAAACCCGGCAACAAATTCCTTGAGTGAAGAATCTTCATCCCCTTTTCATTCATGTGTTCGAGCCTATGATGCCATAATGCTGCAATTGCTCCTTTGGAAGTTAAAGCATTAACAAAGTTAGAAATACCATTGAATAAATACAATGTACCAACCTTTTCACCTTTTGCTATTACCAAGGCTCCTTTGGTGACCTTCCAATCTTTATCTGTGAAAGTTGTTGCATAACCTTCACCACCTAACTGCCCTGTTGAAATCATATTTTTCTTTAGATTTGGAACATGCCTTACCTCCTTTAGTAGCCATTGGTTTCCATTCTGCTGTTTTACAAGAACCTTACCCATTCCAACAATTTTACAGGATTTAATCATCACCCAAAAGAACTTGTCCAAAATCTCCTTGAACATAGTCATGAAAGTATTTCTTATCAGGTGTGGCATGGAATGAGGCCCCTAAATCTACCACCTAGGAATGAGTAATATTTTCGAAAGAAAGAATCAAAGCATATTGTAACACCTCACCTGTCACATTTGCTTCATGATTATTTTCTTGCTGTGCATCTCCTTCTTTTCCCTTCCGAGATCTACAGTCTTTCTTTAGGTGTCCTTTCTTTTCGCATTTCCAGCACATTATCCCCAATCTGGACTTGGATCTGCCTTTCCTTGATTTACTGCGATATCCTGAGCTCTTTCCTCTTTCCATTTTTCTTCCCCTAGACTCTGCACTCAAAGCATTTCCCGATGTCTCACCGGAGATTTTCCATCGCATTTCCTCGCTAAGGATAGCATCGACAACATCATCAAACTTTAAACTACTAGATCCAAAAACAGAGTTACTAATGGCCATTATTAAACCATTCCAACTTTCTGGTAATGAGCACAAGAATAACAAAGCTCTAACTTCATCATTAAAGTTTACCCCTACAGAACATAATTGACTTGTAACAATATTAAAATCGTTTAAATGGTCTGCAACAGATCCACTTTCTGACATCTTCATACTAAATAACCGTTTCATAAGAAATACCTTGTTTGAGCCCGAGGGTTTTCCATATAGTTTCTCGAACGCCTTAATCAAACCCTCTGTCATTGTTTCCTTCGAAATGTTGAAGGTGACCGATGCTGCGAGGCACAACTGTATTGTTTCGAGTGCCTTTCTATTGACAAGGTTCCATTCTTCATCTGTCATACCCGTCAGTATCTTTTCTTTTCCGCCCAATGGTAGGTATAGATCTTTCTGATACAGATAATCTTCCATCTGCATCTTCCACAGTGAGAAGTTTTGGCCGTTAAATTTCTCGACCCTAAGCTTACCATCTTCCACCATTGCTCCCACTCGAACGTGGAATCCTTCTTTCCTGTGAGTTTATCAGCCAAATAGACCTTCGACTCTGATACCAGTTGTTGTAAAATTATATATTACGGAGCAATGGAACACATAAAATATTGTAGAAATATAAACACAGAAAATGCATAAAACAAGAGAGACACAAATATATGTGGTTCACCTAGTTTGGGCTACGTCCACCCTGAACAACCAATCCTTGATTTCTATTATCCAACAAAAATGAAGAGACACAACCTACAACAGATCTGCTGTAATATCCTCTGTTTTCTCTCACAGTCTCACCTCACTACTTCTCGCTCGGAGAATACACATAGATTACACAAACTCAATACAATGCCCTCATACAAAGAGAGGGGTTTCCTTCTAGGGCAAAAAACCCTAAACTAAACATAAGTTCTACTGTTAGATCATCCGCCTAATGAACAACGAAGATTGACTAGAAATTACTATACTTTTACAAGGCAATTTTACATCTGTTTTTAGCTTCGAGGGTGCTACCCCCAAGCCCCCGCCAGGGGATCACTGGCCCCCAGACCCCCCAGCCGAGGGAGATCGGCCCCCCCGAATCCCTGGGGGGAGACAAGTCCCCCCCACACCCCCCCCGCGTGGAGGGGTGTACAAACTTCCTGGGGTATACATCCAGCTGAAACAAAGACCTCTGAACAATCATGCTCCACACACAACAGAAAGAAAATGGAAACACCTAGTAAGCAACCTGAAAGCTCTAGCATGACTAATGAAGAAGTGGAAGAAATGCAACATCATATATCAAAATTACGATACCAAGTGCAACAAAGTTCAATCTCACAAAAAGTAACAAAAGCTAAGACGAATGGTTTAAAGAAAGACGTGGAAGCTAAGATGAAGGATGTGGAAGCTAAGATCAAGGTTGTGGAAGCTAAGATGGATGGTATAGAAGAAAATCTTAAAGGCAACATGTAAGATTTGAAGACACATTTGACAAAGATGCTACAAGAAATGCTTACTAATGGCAAAAGGGTAGTAAAGGAAACTCATGATGAGAACAAAAGAAATTTTAATCATGATTTCATAGACTCTAACATTGGATTGAATATCCACAATGTATAAAAGATCGATATGAAGAAGTTTGATGGCAAGGATCCCGTAACATGGATACTACAAATGGAGCAATATCTTGATCTCCATAATGTGCAAAACACACAAAAGGTATGCATTGCAACTTTATATTTGGAACCAAATCAATTTGTATGGTATCGATGGCTTTTCTCTCGTAAACAAATTGTCACATGGGCAATTTTATGGGAGAAATGGCAGCACGTTATGAGGTTACAAAAAGCAACACCATTTTTATGCAATTGATAAATCTCAAAGAAAAGGGTTCAATGATGGAGCACATTAAGGATTTCCAAAAATTGAATATAAGGGTAAAAGATATTCCAAAGGAGCATAGGATTGATGTGTTCATAGGGATTTTAAAGGATAACATCCAACATGAGGTTCACCTTTGGGAACCTAATTCATTGGAGAAGGCATTTAGATTGGCAAGAAAAATTGAAAGCAAAATTATGGCAACAAGGAAGCCTACCACTCACACCTATAAAGATGGAAGTGTTGTTGTCCCTAGCCTTCCACAACCTACATGGTTGACACCACAAAAATTGGAAGAAAAAAGAGCAAAAGGGCTTTGTCACAATTCTGATAGAAAATATACTAAAGGTCATAAGTGTGCCGAGAAGAAATTATTTTACATAGATTGTGAAGAGGAGGAAGAAAAGGAACAAGAAATGTCAAAAGAGGAGGATATACACCAGGAAAAAACCCTAGAGAAAGAATAAATGAATTCGACCATATCTTGTAATTTATTGGACAGAATTATCACTCCTCAAACTGTCAAGATAGAGGGACATATCAAGAGTGTTGATTGATTCAGGCAATACCCATGATTTTATTCATTGTAAGATAGCCAAGCAATGGAATTGCTTCCTATATCCAACACTAGAGTGTCAAGTGATAGTTGCAAGTGGAAGAACTATAAATTGCTCTGGAAAATGCCATAATATCAAGCTATCCATGGGAGAATCTGTATTGAATAGACCAATTCTTTCCATTCCAATGGGTGGTGCTGATGTTGTACTGGGAGTCCAATGACTACAATCCTTGGGTACAATAGCTTTTAATTTTCAAGAACTTTTCATGAATTTTTTTTCGAAGGAGAGGAGTTTGAATTAAGGGGTATCGTAGGGAAACCGGGAAAGATAATAAGCTCTAACGGAATGACAAAGATTCTAAAGAAAGAACAACGAGGCGTAATTACACAGTTATGTTCGCTAAAGGTTCCCACATCAAAATCATCTATTTATACAGATCTCCAAAAAGCCTTGGACAATCATTCCAAGGTATTTGAGACTCCCAAAGGCCTTCCACCTATTCGTGATCATGATCATGCTATTCATTTGATTATAGGAAGTGTTCCTCCAAACATCAGGCATGACAGATATCCCTATGCCCAAAAGAGTGAAATTGAATGTATGGTTGTAGAAATGCTAGAGGCTTGTATAATTCAACCTAGTTAAAGCTCTTTCTCTGCTTCAGTAGTATTGGTTCAGAAGAAGGAAGGATCATGGTGCATGTGTCTGTATTATAGGGAGCTGAAAAAGCTCACTATTAAAGATAAATTTCCCATTCTTGTAATTGATGAATTGAATGGATCAATTTACTTCATCAAGTTGGATCTTCGTTTAGGATATCAGCAAATCAAAATGAAGACTAAAAATATTCTGAAAACAACATTTAGAACTCATGAGGGTCATTATGAATTTTTGGTCATGCCTTTTGGCCGTACCAATGCACCTTCTACATTTTAAGGTTTGATGAATTCCATTTTCAAACCCTTCTTTAGAAAATTTGTGTTAGTATTTTTTGATGATACACTAATCTACAACAAGCCTTGGAAGGATCATTTTCAACATGTTGACAGGGTGCTCAAACTATTGGAGGAGAAACAATTATATGCAAAAAGCTCCAAATGTTTCTTTCGAGTACAAGAGGTGGAATATCTTGGTCATATTGTATCTCATGAAGGTGTTAACGTAGACCCTAGCAAAATTAAATCCATTAAGGAATGGAAAATCCCCACATCCATAAAGCATCTGTGAGGATTTCTTGGATTGATAGTGTATTATCGCAAGTTTGTTAAGAATTATGGGAGAATAGCAGCACCTCTAACAACATTATTGAAGAAAGATGATTTTTCATGGACTCTATAAGCAATGAAGTCCTTTGAACATCTTAAAGAGGAAATGTGCCAAGCACTGGTCTTAGTTACAACAGACTTCACAAAAACCTTTATTGTCGAATGTGATGCCTTAGGAAATGGAATTGGTGTTGTTTTAATGCAAGAAGAAAGGCCCAATTCTTTTGAAAGTCGTCCAATCAAAGGAAAGAATTTACACAAAGCTATTTATGAGAAGGAAATGTTGTCAATACTACATGCACTTAAGAAATGGCGACTCTACCTAATGGGTATAACACTTCCTTCCATACTGCAACAAAAATGACCCCATTTATGGAACTTTATGGATACCATCCACCATCCATCACATCATATTTAAGATAAAATTCTAAGGTTCAAGCAGTGGAAGATCACATCGAACATCAACAACAAGTTCTCAAACTCTTAATGGATAACCTCACTTTGACATAGAATAGAATGAAACAATAGGAAGATCAATATCGCAACGAAAGAAGTTTTGATGTAGGTGACTTGGTATTCCTATGACTACAACCATATAAACAAATGTCCCTCAAGCAAGTTAAGAAGGATAATAAATTATCACCAAACTATTGTGGTTTGTGCAAGGTGTTGCAAAATATTGGTACTATGGCATAAAAATTGGAGTTTCCTACAACTTCTCGTGTGCACCAAGTTTTCCAGGTTTCATGTTTAAAAAAGGTTATTGGTGACAAGCTCCCAATTCAAACAATATTGCCAAAACTTGACAAGGAAGGAAAAATAACATTGGAACCTGAAGTAGTCACGGAAACAAGAACTCGACAGCTATGAAATCGATCAATTTCAGAGTATCTCATCAAGTGGAAGAACTTACCTGCTGAAGATTGCACATGGGAGGATGAGAATTTTATATAGAGGCATTTAGAACTACTCAAGGGTTGAGGACAACACATTTTTGAAGGAGAGTGGCATGTTAGGTCCCTATAATACTAGTAATTCCCCCATTACTATTGTCATTGTAGCCCTGATTGTTATTGTTGTGCCCCTATTGTCCCCATATTGTTATTATTGTGCCCCATAGAAGCCAACTATTGTTATTGTTGTGCCCTTATATTATTATTGTTATGTTGGTTTTGAATATATTGTGACCCCTTGGACTCCTATATATAGAAAGAAGGTTTTGTCATTTGTATCATCCAAGAATTGTTCATTTATGTAATGTAAAGGAGGTTACCCCCTCGAAGAGGTTGATTTTGAAGTCATTGATCTATCTTTAATTTTATTTTGTGAGTTGGTTACATAACATTCCCCATTGCGACATATTGACATAACATTATTGGTGACTCCATTGGAAGAACAAAGCCCTAGTTCCTCATTGAACTTCAAAGTCAATGCTTGTACGGTGAAGCAAGCATTTGTTAAGGCAAATTCATTCATGGTGGTTACTCCCATGTCACTAAGGACCTAGAAACATGTTGACCACATATATTCCTACCGTAGATATGACAGGGACCCCAAGATATTATTCATTGAAATCCATGAAGAACATGTCAATGTTTGATGGGGATCCACATTCCACAACCAACTACGTGGTAAGGTTCATATGGTACCTTGCAAAATATAACTCAACCTTGTGACCAAATGGAATTGTTTGTCCTATCCATTGCCCCAAGTACATATTGGCTTGAGTCATGTAAAACTAAAAGCATTATTTCTCTTGCAATGTTGACTACGCACTTCTTTTTTCGTCAAGGGCCGAGTTTCCAATCTCATGAAGACAAATCCCAAATGTTAGATTTGGTCCTTCGAGAGAAGGAAGTTATTGAATATGGTTTTATGCTTGAGGAAGAGTATCTTATTGCTGCATACTAAAATGATGGTGCCAAAGGAGAGACTCATGAATTGGAAAGAATGTCCTCTTAGGATAATGAGGAAGATCTCAACCCCAAGAGCCCTCATATAATGCAAGACTGGATGATGGAAAATGAAAATCCTTGCAGGAAAAAATGATGGCCAGATATAAATCCCAAGAGATTGTCTCCCACTATTGTGAGAAATTGAAAATGCTTTGTAACACTATGAGTTAATATGATTCCCACCGATGACCTTCTTCTTGAAGCATTTTATCAAAATCACGTAGCAAATACCCTGGAGATCATTATTCAGGAATGGATGAAGGAGGAAAAGTCCTCCCTTTCTAAAGAAGAGAATGAATGGAATCCTAACCATCACCAAATATATACTGAAGAATGGGAGGATTCCAAGGAAGATCATGATAGTTGAATAAACGAAGAATCTACAAGTACCTTTTGGGTTGTTGATTGGGGAATTGGGTATGATTATAGAAATGAAGACCCCACGGTTTTTCAAGTTGATAAGAATAAGTTCAGGGAAGAAGAAAATGCTCCACCCATTCTGAATAACAATGTTGTTCCTTATGAAGCCCTTCCTAGTGGTTGGAAAGGTATATTCTTTGTATTCTAAGATGATTCAATCAAAGAAGATCCTTCCAAGCTTGTGGGAAATTCTGATGACTCTAATATAGAAGAAATTGAGGAAGATGCTTCCTTAATCCATGTTTCTGATAAAGGTTTTTTCTTCTTCATGTTTGAGTGTTCATCTCCTACCCTGAAAATAGAGGTTTGTGATGATTTTCATTCTCCTAGTCTTAATGAAGAGCAACTTTCCCGTATGAAGGACCAAGAATCATGGTTTTTCCCCAAATACGATGATGGGTCCACTTCTTGTTTTCCCAATGACAAAAATAGTATCATCCTAAACATTTTTGAGTCTTTCACTACTTCTTACGCTAAAGATGATGGGCCTGAGATAGTTCTTCATCAATGATTCATATACTTGGTTACTGACATTTCCATCTCCGCATTGGAGGATCAAATCCAATCCTTTTGACTGCTGTCTTTTCCTTCTTCCAGGATTTTTTTTCTATGGCATGTGGGTCTCTTCTTTTCACACCTCTCTCCATCACAACCCCTCATATCATTGTTCCCATTTGTATTTCCAGGTCTGCTGCAAAAAATAATCATGGGAGTATGCATTCTTGTATTGATCAATTGACATGTTGGTTGCAATGGGTCTATGATTATATCTAGCACTTGAAATTGTATGTTATGCATATTAGAATAGGATGCATCGCATGTTGATTTTGCATTAGAAATAATCTCATATGATATTTTCCATGGTAGATTAGACACATTTAAATTAAAATTTGCATATTTCATTTTTCTGTTGATTTTATGGCCTAAAACTAGGCATGGGTGATCATAAGACACCGTGAAAAACATGTTGCTCTGTGGGTTCAATCATTGATATGTGTAGGTAATAGGTATACGGTAACTAAGAGATTGTTGGAGTTCTCGTGACCTCCCGTTCGAGTAACTTCTTCGAGAGATCTTGTCCTAGTTGGAGCCATATGTTGCCCACCATTTTGTGGGTGACATCCCCAGGAGAATTTTTTTCTCTAAGATGGTCCTAAGCCGATAGCCAACAACACCTTGCAGCCACCAACTAGCTCATTGTGCCATTTCTACACCACCTGAGCTGGCCACGTGGGCCCTCACCCATCTATGATGATCGTATGTTTGAAGGTGGGCCTGCCGAACCTAAAGGTATGCCTTGTCATTAGGTAATTGAGTATACGGTAGTTTTGATATCATGGACACTTATGTGCATTGATTAATGTGGGGATTCGATGTAAATAACGGGCTAGGTCTGTGCTCTTGTCCCCTAGACCCCTTTTGGATATTAACCTTGCATTATAGTCCCATGAGATCTCTTTTACTAACCATTTGGATTTAGGGATGGTATTTCATGGGAAAGCCCGACTTTGGTTGCATGGTCTTGCTCCCTCTGTTGTCACTCAATGCTTGATATGTTATCAGTTGCTTCAAAAGCCAAATAATAGTGATGCTTGATGCCAAATTCTGAGCCACAAAAGCTACCAGAGCTCGATTAGATCCTCCCCATTTCATAGTGCTCGGAAAAATATTTCCGGTGGTATATAGAAGTCCAAAAAGGGGTTGCTTGATCTAGGTGGATATTGGTGGCCACCTGCCAAGTCCATCTGGACCCCCATCATTCCTTCACTAGGGCAAGTGGCTCACTAGGGACCAAGTTCAGCAAAAGTTTCCTCATCTCATGGAGGAACTCAACGCAATGGGGACCATTGCTTCCTAAGGGGGGAGGAATGATCCCGGTGGATATTGGTGGCCACCTGCCAAGTCCATCTGGACCCCCATCATTGTTTCTCTCAGCATTTTCAGTTTCTTTAATTGTAGCACAACTTACTATTTTTAGCATTTTTTCGGGTCCTGAACTTCCGGAGCCGTTTTGAGGCCCTAAACGATGTTTTTTGGGAAATCTAGGGGCAACATGGGTCCATGGGTCCATGGGTCCATGGGTCCATGGACCCATGTTGCCCTTCCCAAAGTGGTAGTTCTCGGATAGATCTCTCTAACGAGCTATTGTACGCGTCAAACGGAGATCATATGCCAAAGTTACGACCCCGGGAAATTGATCTACCAATTTACCCAAACGGGGCCCACAATTTTGCGTTTCATCTTCTAGGGTTAGGTTTTGGGATGTGAAGGGTTTTTCATTGTTTCTCAACAATAAATAGGCCTCCGAGCCTCATTGTAACACAGTTCAGAGGCATGTAGCCACCACATCTCTTCTCAGAGATAAGCTACCATCGCCCTAGCTGGTTTATTTCCATTTCTGGTTGTAAGCATATTTCGATATTTCCCATTAATGAAATGAAGCATTGTTTTCGTTGTATCTTTGTGTATATGGTTATCTCCGTATTTTGTTGTGTTCCTGTTTAATTTTAGATGAGAGTTGGATATTGGTTGTTGTTGATATGATCGATCTCTCTCATTTGGGCCTCTTGATCTTATCATCATGGGATTTCCCCTTGAGATGTGGACCTTCCTCCCTCATTTGTGGATCCCTAACTCCCTCTCCCTTTCTATAAATTCACTCCCTTCCATCCCCAAATGGTTGGTCGTTGATTGTTGCATCCCTATGCTGAGATTATTCTTACATGCTACCCATTATAGTTTGGAGGAGTGCTTGAAGAGTCTTTTCTTGGACTTGGACATCCACCAAAAGGAGGTCTCCAACATCAAGGCATAGGTTGTATGCTTCCCTTTTTAGTGTCTTAATATATACATCTGATGTTCACTTTCCATAATTGTGTAAATGTTTATGCTATTTGCTTAATGTTCCTTGATCTATTAAGTAGTTTATGTTTGATGTATGTCATATATGCTCTTGGATCTTGCACAGTACTTTGATCTTCCTTGCAGGTACCCAGACATGAAGAATAACTAAAGAGCGAGGCCTGGAGTGAAAGATTCAAATCCATCACCAAGGATCAAGCGATTAGCATCAGAGCGAGGTAGGTTTCTCCTTATCTCTGCATTTTTCAAACATGCGCTAGGAAAGTGTATGTTAGTTTGTTTAGTTTGTTGCTAGACCCACTCATTGGGCTAGAGGGATTGCCTCTATCCATAGGGGGGATTTGCCTTCAAAACACAAGGTGATTAGCTCTTCATGCTTGTGCTCTCTCTAACCAAATCATTGTTTCTCAACACATGTTACAAAACTAAAAAATTTCATCAATCTCACATGACATTCCGAGACTTTATCACACCATTCACATATTTTTCCCACCAATAATAGCAAGGATCATGTGATTATTCATCACATAATCACATAATCCTCTCACACGAGGTTTATGGTTTTGATTGTGTGAATAGGAGGTTATTCCACTAACAATCATGTTATGTTATGTGCCTCTGCATAACATGGTTCTACAATTTTATCTTGTGACAAAGATCACCAATCACACCATGGTACAACTATCAAAGGAATAAACTTGTAAAAGCATGCATATGTCGCAACCTCTCTTTTCATTGTCCCGTTATCCCTCCACCAATAACAAAGCCTCTAGGTCCAACCCTCAAAATTCACATGACACAAATGAGTTCTAAAATTTCCCTAAATATTCTTTGGACCCATATAGGAGCATCCTAGCTCGATGTTTTGTGTCATTTACAACATTAGCTATTTTTTTAAATCACTTGTATGATATGGCTATTATTTAATGTGTGTAGGACCTTCTTTTAGGTGATATTTTTCACTAAAGTTTTACAATGAGTTTGTTATGTCCTTAGGGTATACTTCTTCAAAATAGCATTTGAATATTACCTTGCCCTCTACAAAATTTGCATTTAATGCCTTGTGACCCTTTGAGTTCACCCTAGGGTGACCCAATTTCATAAGTTTCATTGCCTTTCCACTTGTTAGTCTTTTGTATCCTTATGGTTGGACTTCATGATTCATGGGTTTCCCTAATTTCAACACCTTTTGCATTTTGGCACCCATTCCACTCACTTCCCCTTAAGGTTGGGAGTCATAATAGTCCACTTTGCTTGAAGAGCCTCGTGTTTCTTTCCTCTAGTTTTTGGCCTCTCCATAAATTCTTAGGTAGTGTTTTATGGTTATATGCCCTGATTGTCACTTTGTCATTAAACTATTGTTTCACTCCATCCATGTGCTACAACCCATTTGCATTTTAACCACCACTCACCCATTCCAAGAAGACTCACGTTGGGTGCCCACTATAGTTGCATCCATATGCTACCACATTCCTATTGGAAGGCCAACATACTCCCTTTTATTTTGAAAAAATAATGGGCCCTTCCTCGAATTTTTTACAATTTAGGTTGTTTTTTATTTTTATTTTATTGGATTGGTATTGGTTTTATCTCTACATCTTTTATTTTAATGATCATTTTGATTTCTATGGTGAATTAAACATTTGGTTATGATGAGTGTTACATTGTATGGCATGCCCTTTCATTCATTGGGAATATAAGGATTATTTCCTTCAACTATTATGGTCAGTTTTAATTTATTATTACCCCTAATAGTAGCAAAATTTTAAGGTTTAAGGGTCGCTGCAAAATCAGAGATTTTGTAGCATTCCAAATTGAGTTTAGAATGCTAATAGGATAAGTTTCATAAACTATCATGATGGCTATTATGTTGATCCTTTGTTTCAATGTAATAATGTGTGAGTCCAAATGTTTTGATGTTCGAATCAATGGTGATAACCTGAGGGATACATCAATGGCATTGTTTGGTTTAAAACATTTCATTTATATCATATAAACAATTGAGTTATGTGATGACCACCTTGGATATGTACTGATTTAATAATCCATTTATCTCCAATTAAATGAAGGACTCTCGGTGATTTGTTTCATTTAAAACTATATTTTTTCACTTAGGATAAACAACAGGTTTTTGGGTGGCGTGTTATGTTGATTGGGTTATTCCAATTACTCATTGAATTACTTGGATTCCCAGTCTTGAGTGTCAACTTATGGATATGCCAACTATTATAAGGATTGTCATATTAGGACTATCACTCATCTCCCATTTCTCAAGGTCATTATGGCTCTGACTCAAGCATATACTTAGAAGCTATTGAATTGATTACTGGGGCTTTTTCAAGAGGGTTCTCCAAACGATAGCATTTCATCCCCTTCTTATTATGTCCCAAAGGCTATACAACTTCCAGTTCTGATGTCTTCTCTGTTCTGCTTTAGCATATCCTGTTTCACCTTGGGTTTTATCCCTTTCTCCATAGTGTTGGGTGTGGAGCTTGACTATCTTCCTGATTCAGAAGTCTTTGTTTTAGCCAGATGTATACCCCAAGAAGACTGTACACCCCTCCATGTGAGGGGGAGTTTTCCCCTCAGTGGGGTTTCGGGGGAGACGATCCCCTCCGACTGGGAGGTCTCAAGGCCAGTGGGCCCTTGGATGCCCCCGAAGCTAAAAATAGATGAAAAGTTACCTTGTAAAATATTGTGATTTCATAGTCAATGTGGGCCATTCATTAGGCAGATGATCTAACAGTAGAAGTTATGTTAATTTAGGGTTTTTTCCCCTAGAAGGCAACCCTCAGTTTATATAAGGGAATTGTATTGCGACTATGTATTATTAATTTGAGCAAGAAAGAGAGAGGAGACTTTGTGAGAGTGAAGAGGAAATTACAACGGATCTATTGTAGCTTGTATCTCTTCATTTTGCTGGATAATATAAAAGGAAGGACTAGTTGTTTCTCTGTTATGAAACTAGCTCAAGAAAAGATAGAAAATATAGATCAACGCCTTAGAATTTAGCCTCTTCGAGGGGGCACCCTCCTTTACATTACATAAATGAACAATTCTTGGATGATACAAATGAAAAGACCTCCTTTCTATATATAGGAGTCTAATGGGTCATTATATAATCAGAGCCTACATAACAATAATAATGTAAGGGCACAATAATAATAATAGTGGGCTTCTATGGGGCACAATAGTAACAATATGGGTACTACATGGGTACATCAATATAATAAGGGGGTTGTAATAATAATAATAAGGGGTTACATTAGTAGTATAGGGGCCTAACATGCCCCTCTCCTTCAAAAAGTGTTGTCCTTAATGCTTGAGTAGTTCTTGATGCTTCTGTATAAACTTCTTGTCCTCTGATGTGGAATCTTCAGCGGGTAAGTTCTTCCACTTGATGAGATACTCTGAAATTGATTGATTTTGTAGCTGTTGGGTTCTTGTTTCTGTGACTGCACCAGGTTCCAATATGATTTTTCCTTCCTCTTCAATTTCTGACAATATTGTTTGAATTGGGATCTTTTGCAACTTTTGAATAAGTGGCCATACTTCTTCATCCTTCTTCAATTCATCCCTTGCTTCATTTATCCAATCTGGTTGGATAATAGAAATAGCATAAAATAATGCTTCCACATCCTCATCCTTTCTTGAGAGTGCATCTGCAACAAAATTTTGCTTCCATTTTCTATAGATGATGTCAAAGTCATAACCCAACATATTTGTGACACCTTTTTTCTGTTCTTCTAAAGTTAATAGTTGTTCTGAAAAGTATTTAAGACTATCATGATCCATTTTTACCTCGAAGTGTCTTCCCATTTGATAAGGTCGCCATTTTTTAAGTGCATGAAGTATTGCCAACATTTCCTTCTCACAAATAGCTTACTTGAGATGTAGCAGTAAAAATACCCAATCACCTACATCAAAACAGTTTTCACTACGATGTTGATCTACCTGTTGTTTCATTCGATTTTGCACCAAAGTGGCATTGTCCTTTAAAAGTTGGAGAACTTGTTGTTGATGCACAATGTGATCTTTCACCACTTGAACCTTTTTATTCTTGATATGTCCTTCTATCTTTAGAGTTTGAGGAGTGATAATTTCTACCAATCCTTTACAAGATATGGTCAAATTCATTTCTTTATGCTCGATGTGATCTTTCACTTCTTGAACATTTTTCTTCTTGATATGTCCTTCTATATCGATAGTTTGAGGAGTGGTAATTCCTGCCAATGCTTTACAAGATATGGTCTGATTCATTTCTTCTATCTCTGGGGTTGGATCCCGGCGTAAATCCTCTTCTTTTGATGTTTCTTGATCCTTTTCTTCCTCCTCTTCATACTCTATGTAAAATAATTTCTTCTCAACACACTTATGACCTTTAGTGCATTTGCTATCACAATTGTAACAAAGCCCTTTTTCTCTTTTTTCTTCCAATTGTTGTGGTGTAACCCTTGTAGGTTGTGGAAGGCTAGGAGAACAACACTTCCATCTTTATAGTTGTGAGGGGTAGACTTCCTTATTGCCATAATTTTACTTTCCATTATGTAACAAAGCCCTTTTACTATTTCCAATTGTTGTG
>APFE030994407.1:4008-22291 GCA_000404065.3 Pinus taeda
TTGTTCGCTCCAAAGTGGTTCATGCATCCCAAAAGAGAAGGAGCTAATCCCTTATTAGGAGGAGCTATCCCTTTGAAGGAGGATTCTATCCCTTTGAAGGAGGACCTAGTAACTTCCTCCATTGCACTATAAATTGAGGCATTGGGTTAGTGGCTGGAGAGGTTAGAAGCTAAACATTTTTTAGGGTAAATGCTGGTGAAATCAAGACTTCCTATTTGAGCTTAAGAGGAGAGATCACATACCTTTTTGGCTTCATTGGGGAGTGATTGAAGCTTGTCAAAGTGGAGGCGACTTCTTGTTTGACCCTGGGAGGAGCTTGTATAGCGTCAAGGCAAAGGTTGTAAAGTTCTTCTTCTTTTGAATTAATACAATCAGGCTCATTTTTCTCAACAAGTATCTCATGTTATTTGTTTCATGGACTCCTTGACTTTCATGTTAAATATGTTTTACAATATTGGTTTTTCAGGTGCTATTTAATCATTTGCCTTGTTTGTGTTTGCAGGTTCGCGATAAAGGAACTCATTTGGATCAAAGAAGCGAGGGCATCCCCAAACTTGCGTTGGACATAAGGTAGACCTTAAACACACTTGTTTTCCATTATTTATAAAAGCACATTTAGAGAAAGATAGTGTCTGGTTGGTTTGCTTGTCATTAGGTCTTCTTTAGATTCTAGGAAGGTCTATCTTGTCTGCAAGATCGACTCATTCCACGTGACAACAAGGCTAAGGTTGGACTTCACCATGAAAAGTGTGATTCTATCCTGTTCGAAGCAAACTAAACTCATCAGCAAACTAAATTGGGCATTTTTATCAACTATTGACATCTTCATTTGGCCAGAACCCTAAATGAAGGAATCAGTTTGTTTCCTTTTCTTTTAATTAACTCAGAGAGAAAAGAGGCAGAGTAATACTAGAGCTTTCAGCCCATTTGTATAGGAGTTAAGACTCATTTTCACTATTGTAATGAGATTGGATCCATCTGTGTAGACAGGGAATCGATTTAGAGACAAAAGAGGACCTGCACTATTGTAATTATCTGATATTTTATATAATTAATTCATTTTATAATAAGATTTATTTATGTAATCAGAAATACAACATTATTGCTTGATGTATTATTGAAAATAAATTCTTCAAATTTCAATTTCATTTTTGGAGTATGAGTATGTATGTGGCTTTTTAGCACTATTGTTGACTGTTTACTGAAATTCTCATTTAGAATATGGTTAAGCTATCTTGCAAGGTTAATCAAAAATGAAATTTGAAATTGGAACTTGTATAAGGGAAGATTCCAGAAGTTAAAAAAAACCCTATCAAAGCATACAACAATAACTCTAAATAAACTTGTGGAGGTTATATGATATTGAAACTTTTAAAATGAGACACAAAAAATAGTTGTGATATTCGGGGGCTGCGATATGGAGTGGATGCGATATCATATTCAAATCTCTTTAATAACTTTATCAGGTCCATTATATCAAATATTTGATATCGAAGGTTTCACAATTGTATTCATTTAAAAGTTTTGATATACAGGTGGATGCTATATTCCGATTATACCATCATTAATAGGTATATTGGGTCTAGATATCAGAGCGTGGTAGATAGTGGAAGTTGGAGGTCAGAGGCACATTGGGATATCGGAAATCTAATCAACATAGATATCAGATCATTGTCATATCATAACTTTTAAGAGGTGACACATAACAAAAACTGTGACACGAGGGATTCTTCGATGTAAGGGAGTGGAGGAGGATTAGGTGGTATGTGGATCCTCTGTAATACTTCAGCCACTTTATAATATATATTACCGAAACCTATATTCATTTGTTTGTATTAAATCCATTTGTCATATGGTTCGACGTTTATATTTGTATGTTCATTAATAAGGGTCGAGCCACTTAGCACATTATAATATGGTTAATGTATGAATCTTGGTCTCGAGGTCTATGTTTTATTAATTAATTTAATTAAAACAAAAGAATAATTACATTTACTAACTTTAGAAAAAATAATATTTTAGTGAACTTGAAAGTTTAAATAGTAAAACTAAGGCTAACTTTGTAAAACATATAAGACGATGAAACAAGCATTAATGAAGAATATGACTAGGCTAAATTGAAGCTGATGCAGGAGCATCCAGCGCAATATTATCATTATATTCTAGTAGAAATAGGGGGTCTTGTATTTCAAGGACATTGATTTCCTAAGCATTGGATTTATGTAATTATTTAATGCTTTTAGTGATTTTAATGAGAGTAGGAATTAATTGAATATTGTGAGGAATTATTGTAAATTTTCTCAAATGTAGGAGAACATGAGAGATTTAGGATAGTTGAGTGATGAGAGGATTGACAATTGCTTGTAAATCCTATATTAGAAGCCAGTTCATGATTTTGTGGATTTGAGAGAATCCTTAGATATGAGAAAGAGATTTTAGGAATGAGGTTGAGGAGTTCATGGATCTAAACTAGAAATTGGTTTACAATCCCTTTGTATAAATATAAGCCAAAAAGGGATGATGAGGGGTTAGAGACCAAAACAGAGAAAGAGGTTAAATAATTACTTATTATTGTGAGCCTACGGGCAAATGATGATCAGTGGCCATTAAATCAGAAGATTAGACCGAGAGGACTCCCATTTTCTAATTATGTATCGATTTATATCTATGCAGAAAGATTAATTTCCAATGTATTGGTGTGTGTTTCGATGTGTTGATAGATAGATTGAGGTTACCAAAGAGTGGCATAATATATATATTCGTGCAGGGAAATTTAGTGAATGCAGAGTTATGGCAAAATACAAAGGCAAGTAATGACGAGGAGGATCATAATGGATTGGTAAATCCATTAGAATGATCAAAGACAAAGCTTAGGAGGGAGAGCGCACTTAAAAACATTGAGAGCCCAAGCTTTGAAGAAATTCAGAAACCGTAGAAACATTAAAGAAACGACGCAAACAGAACAATGGAGAATTAGAGAAATGATGCATAGTAGCCATCAAATTTTAGAGATCGACGGCCAAGATTGAATCACAAGGGTAGATTAATTGGGACTGCAAGACAAATCTACACGTGAAATGTGGTGGACCCAAAAACCTATTGAATGCAACAGAGAAACCCCATCGAGTCCGTAAACCATATCGTGTTGGGACTTTAAGCGGAGGAGTTAAGAGCTGTGGCTAAGAGATTGCGATCATGTGATTAACCGTCGACTGTCGGATCGTGATCTTGATCGACAGACATGATTTGATTGGCCATTGCATATTGGCGCTGGTGGAGATCAGTAGTTAAAAGCGGAAAGGCTTGAAGGAGGCAGACCCGACACCTTTATAGACATGGGTCTAATGGACTTGAAGTCCGACATATTTGTTAGGCAGAGTTTTTCCTTTGTAAATGGGTATTTGAATGATTGAGCACCGATAGCGTGTTTCTTGAGTATAAAGGGAAATCATGAATCGGAAGTAGACGGGGATAACATATATATGAATGTGACCTGCGAGAAGCCTGATTATGGTTGCGATGAGGTCAAACTTCAGAATTCGTGCTGAAGACCATACCCAAGTGGAGGAAGGTATGATTTGCGTGATTTTCCTTTGGAAATAGTTTAAAGTGTAAATATGTGTCGATAGAATAAATATGCGAGGATCATATAGTAACTAAGGTATAGTAAGGGAAAGGTTATATATGCAGGTAAGAGTGCCTTAAACATTGAGGTTATGAGGATTCGACTCTTTTGTGAGTCAATTGCCTGGGAAAGTGGTGTTTATGCATAAATATGCATATTGTGGGTATGCACAGGGGAAACCCTATGTCATTTTGGTATCAGAGCAGAACTGCAACCAGAGATGAATTATAAATGAACCATTTGGTATAAGGTAGAATAAATCGATTCTGTATGAGAGTTCTTTGGAAGAATTCAGAACAGAGAGATATGCATGCAAGCATGGGAGATCAAATTTTAATCTAATAGTCAAGCTAGTAGAGTATAGCTGGGAGAATGGAGAAGAACAGTTAGGTTCTTACAGGCAGGTAAGGCAGAATTAAGTAGAGATTACAGAGATAGGAAGGATTCACAACAATGTTTGGAGAATAGAGATTCACTCTGATGTGAAGAGTGAATGGAGAAATCAGGCAGGTATTGTGTTTATTTAATTCTGATTTGAGTTTTGCTAACAAAGAAATAGATTGAGGATTGATGGTTGTAGTGATGAAGTATCTGAGCAAAGGAGATCAAACCTTAAGGGACAGTAATGAAAGAAACTGTTAATGATTTCTGAGAGGAATAAAACTCAGCAAAGAAGAAATTGTTGCTGATAGCTAAAGCTTTGCAAACGTAAAGTGGAGGATTGGAAGGAAGAATCAGATTCTAAAATCTGATTGGCAGTAGCTAAATATGGAGAATTTGTGTAGTGGAAGCATAAAGATATTCTGAAATAGATTTGTAGAAATCGTGAGATCCTGAAGGTAGGTGAAGGTATGCAATTTTGTCTGATGAGTAGCAGATATAGAATGAATGAAGTTTTATAGTAAGATTACAGTAGTTAAACTGTTAGAGGGATGTTTGTAAGTTTTGAAGTAACACAGTTTGAAGAATAGCTGAAAGCTAGTGGAAAGGACAGTCCATTCAAAAGTGCAAGCAAATGGAAGGACAAGATCAGATAGAGAACTTGAAGGTAAGATGATATGGTTTATTATAATTAGATTGAAGATTAGAAGATTGTAGTTTTTGCATTGAAGTAGAAGTGTTATTGCAACTCCCAAAAGGAATTCCAACAGAGATTGGATAAAGAGGACAATTGTGTTCTTAGAAGATGCAGATGAGTTGAAGCCCAGAAAGAGCAAAGAGAAGTGCTCAAAGGAGGCTCCAGGGATAGAGAAACAATTGCTTGCCAAAATAATGAGTGAGGAGAGCTTGGTGAGGTAAGTGGCAGCAGGACATGACTTGCTGTTGAAGAGGCTTTAGTGTAACTCATAGTGAAGTGAGTGAGGAACTCATAGAGATAGAGAGGATGATGACTAGTGACAGTCATAGCAGAGGTTCTGAAAGAGACCACAGCAGAGGAAAAAAGGAGAAGGATGCCCAGGAAAATGGCATACAGAAACAATTCAGTAAAGAGGAATATGAGAGGGAGAAGGCTGAGATAGAAGTTCAACTTGAAGTGTTAATGGAGATGATGCAAAGCAATGAAGCAAACTAGAAGCATGGTTGTGTCATGAGAAAGAAAGTGAAGTGGCAGAGGCTACAATAGAAGAGGAATCAACAAGTGAATATGCAGATAATAAAGGAGATCAAGGAACTTGAATAGATTATAGATAAGCTCGAAAGAGTTTAGCTACAACAAAAGGAAGATGTTGAAGTTTCAATATGTGAACCAGAAAGTGGAACATTACTTTTTGAAAGTGATGAAGAGCTAGAGGAGTTGAATCATATGAATGATTTGAAACAGCCAAAAGACTTGATGACTGAATAATCAAGTGAGACCAGAAGGTATGGTATTTTTAAAACTAATGATTTGTCTATGATTGCAGGTTTGGGAGAAGATAGACAATCTTTTAAAGCTGTCAAAGATTTGGAAGAATACCTTCCAGAAGATGAAAGTTTTAAAGCAAAACATTACAAAGAGACTGGGAAAGAATCAATTCACTATAGTGGACAAATGACGGAGGACATCATTGAAATAGATGATGAGAAGGGGAGACTAGCTAACAGTCTCAAGAGTTCTTTGAGTTTGGATCAGCATACTAATATGTTGACAGAAGAAGAGAGATCTGTGTAGCATATTGAAGTGTTGCTAAAGGGAAAAGAGGTACAGAGCCTAATATTTTTTATTATACTGATTGTCTTATAATTGAATATGTTGTTGTAGAATTTGGAGTATATTTGGCACAGGTGGACAGCTAAATAAGGTAGAGGAGGAAGCACATCTACTGAAGGATGTCAAGAAAGATTTAGTAGAGGAAGAAGGACCATGTGTTGATGGATCAATAGCAAATGGAGGAATGGGAGATTGTGTAAAATTTCCAAAGTTCACTCCAAGCAAAATCATTAACATATATAGGGAATTAGACTTTCAAAGGAGAAAGTCGGAAGAGTAGAGGATACATTTTCAAGATAGACTGCTGAGGAAGGATGACAAAATAGTTGGCATAAATAATAATCAGGAAGAAGTTGATAGGTGCAGAAAATAGAAGCAGGAAATTGTTCTGAAAGACAATATAGCTCAACAACAGAAAAGGTGCAAAACAATAATAAAGAAGAGGGTAAGGATAAAAAGGAAGCGATTAGAACAAGTGAAGAACAAGCAAGAACGAGAGTTCAACAATCAAGAGGTAAAAACAATCAGCAGATAGAGGATATATTGGATAGAGAAAATAAGCTAATAAGGAGGTTAATGATGAAAATGTCCAAGAGAAAGATAGTAGTAGACTACGAAAGCAAGACAAGTGGAGCATTATAGCATAAAGTATGGAGACCTAGAGAACAACATCAGAGAACAATAGCAATAGAGTGATTTACAAGCAAGGACAAATTACAAAATAAAGTCTAGGATCCAGCAGGAAACAATTATCCAGACTTATGACCAGGTGGTCATAAATTTTCTTACATGGGGAGTCTAATGCAGGAGCATCTAGATCAATATTATCATTATATTCTAGTAGAAATAGGGGGTCTTGTATTTCACGGAAGTTGATTTCCTAAGTATTAGATTTATGTAATTATTTAATGTTTTGAGTGATTTCAATGAGAGTAGGAATTAATTGAATATTGTGAGGCATTATTGTAAATGTTCTCGAATGTAGGAGAACGTGAGAGATTTAGGATAGTTGAGTGATGAGAGGATTGAGAATTGATTGTAAATCCTAGATTAGAAGTCAGTTCATGATTTTGTTGAATTGAGAGAATCCTTAGGGATGAGAAAGAGATTTTAGGAATGAGGTTGAGGAGTTCATGGATATAAACTAGAAATTGGTATAGAATCCCTTTGTATAAATATAAGCCAAAAGGGCATGATGAGGGATTAGAGACCAAAACAAAGAAAGAGGTTAGATAATTAGTTATTGTTGTGAGCCTATGGGCAGATGATGATTAGTGGCCATTAAATCAGAAGATCAGGCCGAGAAGAGTCCCATTTTGTAATTATGTATCAATTTATATATATGCACAGAGATTAATTTCCAATGTATTGGTGTGTGTTTCGATGTGTTGATTGATAGATTGAGGTTACCAGAGAGTGGCACAATATATATATATATATATATATAATATATATATATTTATATATAATATATAATTATATATATATATATATATATATATATATATTATTCGTGTAGGAAAATTCAGTGAACGCAGAGTCGTGGCGAAATACAGAGGAAGGTCATGACGAGGAGGATCATAATGGATTGTTAAATCCATTAGAATGATCAAAGACGAAGCTCAGGAGGGAGAGCATAGTTAAAAAGACCGAGAGCCCAAGCTTTGAAGAAAGTCAAAAGCCGTAGAAACATTAAAGAAACGGCACAAACAAAACAATGGAGAATTAGAGAAATGATGCACAATAGTCATCAAATCTTGGAGATCGATGACCAAGATTGAATCATGAGGGTGGATTAATTGGGACTGCAACATAAATCTACATGCAATATGTGGTGGACCCGAAAACCTATTAAACGCAACAGAGAAACCCCATCGGGTTCGTAAACCATATCAGGTCGAGACTTTAAGCGGAGGAGCTAAGAGTTGTGGCTAAGCGATTGCGATCGCATGATTCACAGTCAACCATTGGATCACGATCTTAATCGACTGACATGATTTAACTGGCCATTGCATATTGACACTGGTGGAGATCAGCAGTTAAAAGTGGAAAGGCTCGAAGGAGGCGGACCTGACACCTTTATAGATGTGGGTCTAATGGACTTGAATTACGACATATTTGTTGGGTGGATTTTTTCCTTTCTAAATGGGTATTTGAATGATTAACCGTCGATAGCGTATTTCCAAAGTCTAAAGGGAAATCCCAAATTAGAAGGAGAGGGGGAAGACATATATATGTATGTGACCTGCGAGAAGCCCGATTGCGATTACGATGAGGTCAAACCTCGAAATCTGCGCTGAAGACCGTACTCGAGTGGAGGAAGGTATGATTTGCGTGATTTTCATTTGGAAATAGCTTAAAGTGGAAATATGTCCCGATAGAATAAATATTTGGGGATTGTATATTAACCAAGGTATAGAAAGGGAAAGGTTATATATGTAGGTAAGAGGGCCTTAACCATTGAGGTTATGAGGATTTGACTCTTTTGTGAGTCAATTGCTTGGGAAAGTGGTGTTTATGCATAAATATGCATACTGTGGGTATGCACAGGGGAAACCCTGCGTGAGAAGAAATAAACACTCAAAGCCTAAATGGATGTAGAAAGGGTCCCCATGTCTATCATGATAGAAAATAAAATGGGGGTGTTGTGCTTTCACTGCAACAAACCCCTTCCTCTATTTTGGTACATGTCAAACAAATATATCTAGAACTCAGACAACCAATTTTATAATCTTTTTAATATTATAAATGGACTATCCTTCATTCTGTTAATAGGCTTATAGTTTACATTATATTAGAGTAATATGTATGCAATACATAACTTAGAGTTATAGTTTATCTTTCATTTATTCCTCTACTATACACTTGTTGTGTAAAAGGAGAACTACTCCCATTATAGTAGTCAAAACCACCACTTAAATAGATATAGATCTAGGTTAGAAATCTTGAATTCATGGGTTTCTCCAAATGTTAATCATGACATTTTTCCCGATCAACACTATTGAATAAAAAAAATATGTGTTGGCAATGTTTTCCAATGTTTTATCTAGAAAGTTTCACTCTCGTGTATCATTAACATTAGAATCTTCCATTTTCATAGTCTTATTAGTGTGTCTTTGCACCCTTCCGCTGAAAATGCTAGTTTTAAATATATGAAATAATATTTAGTAATAAATATTAAATTAAATTTTATGTTAAAAATAATATTTATAATAAGATCAAAAATTTCTTTCCATTTTATTATTCTTATCCATTTCTTTATAATAATAGAAGATTACACAACATTGTAATTGCTATTTATTTTGTATAAATATATATGGACATCTTCACCAATAGAGGAGGTTTAACTCATATGAATTTAATGAGTGGAAAGGGTGAAATGTTACACTCATAATGAAACAATAATAAAACAATATATTCTTCTTTATTTTATATAACATAAAGTTACTTTATTTTCGTGAAGAAAACAATCATGAATATTGAAAAGATGAATGGTAATTTTTTTTAATGTATTTTAAAGAAATTGAGCATCAAATCTATGACATACATGTGAAATAGAGTTAAACCTGTGAAAAAGAAAATTGGCATATATGTATAAGGGAAATATGATAATCAAATCTCAGACATACTAGACAATATCGTTGATGAGATTGTGTTGGTCAGTTCTTGGCTTCATTCATTTTACTGATTAGTTTTCTGTAAGTTCTATAAATAGTTTGTTTTTAAAAAATAAATAAATAAAATTAATTATATATATATATTATATATTATATATAAATTCGGAGATTACAATAATTGAAAGGGTTTCTTGTTTTGAAAATTATATTTTTTTTATTAAAATAAAAAAATTAAAATAAAAACAAGAAATGTTTTTATAATTTTTTTATTTTTTCTTTTTTAAAACTAAATCAGTTCTTTGATTAATGAATTTGTAACACTTGAAAAGCTATTTTCCTTAATGCATTAGAGATGAGATTTGTTTCGACGTTGCACATTAGTGCTCTTAGGAATGTGTTTGTATATATTTTGGTAGGTACTATAGCAAAAAAAATACCACCTTTAATTTGACGATGGCTTTATTATGTTACTGTTATTAGGCAATGACATCTAGTGACGACATGAGAGCATTAGTTTCTTCATACTACACAAATATTTTTTTATTTTTTTCAAATGTTAAACCTTAGAAATAAGTGGATCATAGCACTGATGTATTCCTTGCTGCCACCATTAGGGATACAAGACCCGAGGGATACATTAGCGTAAATTTTTTTGCCTATATGAGTATGCAAGTTATCTTATAATTTATACCTTAAGATTTCTATGGAAGCTTATAGAGATTATTTGATTTACTGTACAATGGTAATTATGTCAACATTGTCTACTAGACCTCGATGTTGACAAAGGGATACATGTCTTACAATCTAGTTGGTCTTGGTTTTGGTGGAGTAAATCAACAAGCGAAAATTATTGAGGTTGTTTTTTGTGTAACTACCACGGTCCCCTGCTATCGAGTCTGCCCTCATTCTATTCCTTTTAGCCATAGTGTTGGGGCTCCGCATTTGTACTTCATATTTTACTTGTTATTTTCCACCCTAGCTTGTAGCCATTATTTCTCTGGTTGACAATTCCATCCCAAACAATTCCTCTACAAAAAATTGGAAAGCAGCACCAGGCTTGGCATTTCTGGGGTTTGAACCCTAACCATTATGAAGTTCATTGGTTTTCCTGACAAGTGACAAAAAAAAGATTCCTTTTCTTTTTACAGAACTAAAATTACAGTCCTACTATTGGCTTCTCCTTTACCGACCTATTTTTTTAAAGCTCTTTCAGGGTTACGTATTACCCTTTGCTCATTTCACAACTTCGCTCATTGGAACTTGTCTCTGGAGCTTTCCAAATTTTTTTATTTATCACCTCTTAAAGGTAAACTTCACCAATATATTTTTTCTTTTATAATGGTGGGGATTGTTTTTTTTTACGACTCAATACTCATTAGGGTTATTATTTTTAATAGTTCTTTAGCGATGAGGCAGGTTTTTTGCACAAGTCTACTGCATGTAAGAGAAATGTTCCTACCCCGCAGTCCATGAACTGTATTTATGAGAAATTTAATCAAAAGGTTTTGCATTATCAACCTGATATCATGTTTTTCTATTGTAGGTATGAAATTCCAATTTCTCAGAAGATCTGTCTTTCTCATTGGTTTTCTTAAAAAGTCATCATGCCATTGCACTAACACCCAACTACTTTCTTTCTAGGTTGTTTTCTTTTGACTCAAAGGTTTTCGATGCATCTAAAGATGTAGTTATTTTATAAAATGACATAATGTAGGATTATATTCAATAAATTCCCACTCAATATCTTGTTGCAAAGGATTTGCATGGAAGAGAATGGAGATTCCGTGATATATTCAATGGCATGTAAGTAGCCATTGCAGTTCACATGTTATTTTGTGTTTGAGACTTTTTGACAAAGTAAATTGGTGTCCCATTTTTATTTATCCCTATTAGTGTAACTCTAAAATGTTCTCAAAGACTTAATATCATTGTGTTTGAGCCTTTACGATGGAGTAAATTGGTGAGCCCATTACTCTTCCCTATTAGTGAAAAAAATCTAAAATTCTCTAAGAGACTAAATATCAATGGCTAAAAGTTTTCCCTTCCAATGCCTTATTTATGAATTTGTGTTTATTTTGAATATGAGAAGGTCCAATTCCCTTTCTCAAAGTCATTATATGTCACAGATGTAAGGGGAAAATCATAAATACCACCATGACCATGTGTGAAAATTAATGGTTATTTTTCTCTAAAATCCTTATGACCGAAAAGTTACAGGATCGAAGTTTCTAATGTTTATTTTATATGTTTTTGTGATGGAGTAGTTTAGGCACACCATTTACATGTTGAGGAAGAGTGGATTAGTGATATAATATCTTCAATTTGTCAAATCTAGTTTTCATGTGAGCCATTGAGAATTAGAGGTTGTTGAATTATTGATGAGAATAAAAAATTTCCTGTTATACCTAGGATATTTTTCCAAGTTAGCTTTGCAAACATTTTTTGTTGTCATTATGGCTAAAGTGTTGTCCTTGATGGAAACATCTCAGACAGATTGGCCTAGATACTATAGATGCTATGAACAGAGAAATCACAATTCAGAGACATATGGGGGTTAAAGGTGCAGTTTGAGAAAGTATATGTGGGTCTTGTAAAGAAAGGTCATGTACATACGTAGGTCCTCTAAGGGAAAGTCATGTACAAAATCCAAGCCATGGTATTTTGGAGACCACGGGTCCTTACCATGGTATTGGCCCATAGTAATGGAATGACAATTGTCATTTGATCTCGTCAAAGAATACTAACAACATTACCAAGGGATTTTCCTAAGGTATCGGCTAAGGAAAAACTTGTATAAGGAGATGGAGATAAAGGTGTTAGGTGTGAAGGTAATGGGCTATATATGTGTGATTTTCCTTAGAACAGGTGCACACGAGGGAGTAAGAAGAAGACTCATATATGAAAGTATGTTGACATATATGCTTGATTGATTTATTTGTTGCAAATGTCGGAGTAGCGACTAATGATGAATTTATAATTATAATGATGTTTTGATCTAAAAGAATTATTCAAAAATCTATAGCATTGATAGTACAATTTACAGAAAGTGGAAGTGTGTTTGTGAATGTTTTCAATATCCATATGCAGGCCTATTTAGGAATAGTTGCATGTATACTCAGATCCATCTCTAGAGGGTCACATATATATACTAAGATAAAGTTTGCGATATGTTGAGATATGTACGTGAGTGTTGTGCATGGTAAGCATGTACATATGTTGATTTGTCTTGTGATAGTCACATATATATGGTAGGGTTTTCAATACTACTAAATGATGACATTTGCTAATGTTTGTCGGTGATGTCTCTATCTTAATGTCTAACAGTGTTGATGGGTTTGAATATGAAATAGAATATTGATTGGTAATGATAATACAATATGGTGATCCGTGATTGCTTCAGTGGTTTATGTATGATTTAGTCATTACTTAAGTGTTGCATTGATTCATGATGCAATAGTCAGTGATTTAAGATATGTACACAGATCTTATACAAAGGAAACATGTATATACATCTGTGTGTTTTAGAACAATAACTTATACATTCTAATTTATTTCTGATTAGGGTTTGCATGAACAACACTATGCTTATGTGATGATGAACAATGTATGGTTTGGTATAATGATGAATGGTTGTGAATTGGTATGATATAATAGTTTATATCTATTGGTTACAATGGTTGATTGAGATTGAGTGATTGGATTTTTGATTTAATACTCAGTCTCGTATTGAGGTTAACAATGGGTCTGGGTATCGTTTGAAAATATGATGAAAGGTGGCCTACAAGTTTGTTGTTTTGAGTCAAGTGCATCAAATATGAAATATTATGAAACATGGTCCAATAAAGTGTTTAGGGTTGGAGCCTTCAGCAAGGGAGTCAAAGCTTCCTTATAGTGGTAGTTTGTAAACTTGTTGAGGGGGTAGGTGCTTCCTTTCGATAGGAGCTGGTAAATGAGATCAAGGAATTATAGCTCCCTTCTACTGGGTGTTGAAGAATGAAAGAAGGTTGTAGCCTTCTATAGGTCGGTGCCTCCATGGTTGTAAGAGTATATGACACTACATGACTGTAAGAAGATTTTCTTTTATAATAAGAAAGAAGATAAAGATGACAACAACGTTGGTTATCTACCACATTCGGTTTCCACCTAAAATCATGGTGTTCATGTGTGTTGATATGTTTCTTTTGTTTGTTGATATTCCAAAATCTTGCATCTACCTTAGAGTCTTAAAATCTCTGATGCTACCAAACCAAGAATCTCAACCCGAACTATTTTGTACAATGGAAAATATAAAGCATAAAATTACATATGGACAAGTATACACATTTTTTAACAAAACTGTACAATAATGTACAACCCAATCTTCACTATATTAAATGAAATCTAAATAATACAAAAATATATGGTATACAAGATATAATGACAAACTTCACCGTGCAGACTCTATGTCATATCTTGTCCTCTCAGTCCTTCGCCTCTGTACTTATCACTAGTTTCCCCTTAGTCCTTCAAAGGACAACAAATTGAGACTCAAGAGGGCTTCCACCTAATACTATTGCATGTCACTTCTATAGAATGTATATGGGCTGATCCAATCTTCTCTCAAAGCTCGTTAATTCCTGAGCTCCAATATTCTAGGCTAGCAATATCTTTTTTCCATCAAAGTGATGCACTTGCAACACCAATCTTTACCCAACCTTCAACTCTTCTTCATCACTTAAAGATAGATTGTTTAGGGATACTTTGGGTATATAACATGATTTCGTCCACCAAACCAATGGCACTGAATGCAGTCACTACAATATATGCTCCTACGAAGGCTCTCGATCAGCCAATCAAGTCTCCAAATTGGCTCCCATAGGCTACAAACAAAATAATCCAAATTGATCCACAAAAAATGGATCCAAGACCTACAAGCAAGCACTAAAACACAAACCTTTGTTCATTTTTTAAGGTCCCCTTGACTGCCTCGAATCTGGGTCTGGTTAGGGCACAAAACACTATCCTAACAACCCTCATAAAAAACATGCAACCGTCCTTCTATTGCTGCGGATTCCCTTCATCCTCAAGTATTTAGCCCACTCTACTTGTCCCATTACTTTATCACCCTAGAACATGCCTTATGACCCTCCTGTTTTTTCTAGAATAGGCATGCAATGGCTTCAGTGCATTAGGCTTACCCTAAACATTTATCTACACCCTCAAAAAACCCTTAATTAACCGATCCTAGTTACAACCCTCTAGAAAGTCCCTTGTCCATCCTTATAGCAACTCAGTCCTCATTAAATGGTTTCAAAACAACCCTTCAACCTTCACTGGACCTATCCTCCTTGGTACATCCTAGAACAAATGTATCTCCCTCTTAAACAACCTCTTTGTGAGGTAAGTGTTGCACAAATAGATGGGGAAATTTCCTCCACTCCAAATTATATATATACACGTAAGGATGGCTCCTTGAAATGCCATAGTGGGGCTTGCACAACTATCATATGTCTTCTTAACACCAAGACGACCTAAACTCCTCATGTGAAAACCCAACCATTAACTTAAAAAATTCATATCTCCATTTCTATAACTCGGAATCACATGATTCACATTGCATTAGATTCATCTCGATGAGAGCTATCATCCTCATCCATCACATGTAGAAATGTGCTCATGGTTTTGGCCCAAATCCCTATGCATGAAAAGCCCCTACGTTGGGTTCCAAGCCCACAAGTGACTCTTATGGCGCCTTGTCCTCCAATCCCCAAACCCTAGGGCTTGGAGTACCCCCTAAGCAACTCAAGAATCAAGAATCCCTCTTAGCAAGGGAGGTATTTACAATAATAGGAAGTAACTCATTATCATCATCACTACTCTCAACATTAGCCCAACTCTTGGCACTAATAATTGTAGCACTACGCCTCTCTCGGAAGTGTCACTTTCATTGTTGGAAGCACCTTGCTTCTTCTTTTTTTCCTATATTGCTTTACAATCCTTCCATGGCTCCTTCTTTGCAGTTGTAGGAGAAATCTTGTTTCCTACTGAACACACACACTTCTTTAGTTGAAAAGTCTCCCTCTCAACCTGCAAGCTCCCTCTCGAACTTGACTCCCTCTGAGTCTCTAGAACCTAGACCTTCTTCTCGGGAACTTGTACTTTCTACTCTAAAGGCTACATATGCACCTACTTATCTGAAACCTGCACCTGCTCCACCTTCTTCTCATGATCCATATGATTTTCTGTTAGCCTATATATACCATGATCTCTAACTCCATTAATGATACGAATGGAGCTAGAGCCTCTAGGCATGAGTCTTTCCTTTCCATCCTAGAACAATACCTCAAACCCCTCCTTCTCGATCGTCGAGATAGAAATCTTGCTATATCTGAGTGCTAGTACAAAAATTACATCCTAGACCTGCATCACTCATCCTGTCTCCATTATGAATGACACAACTCTTGATACTTAGATCTCCTTCTAACTCTTGTCGCCCAACACCATGTGCAACATTGAGTCCCATTCAGCTAGAGTCTCAAAAACATCCTATGACCGTGTCATATGTTTCATTGCACCACTTTCGATGTACCAAGCATCCTTATGAAGAGTACCCTATGAGAAATGAGAGATCATAGAAAAATCATCCTCCTCCAATCTCTTGGTAAGATCATCTATATTAGCAGAAGTGGCAACCCCAACATCCTACTTTCCTTACTTCTTCTCTTCATATCCCTACTTCTATATCATATATCTCGATGAAAAATGACCCATCTCACCATAGTTGAAACAAGTGACTTTACTCAAGTCCTTGTTCTCCTTACCCTTTATTCATGCTTCAAGTTCCACGTCATCATTGAAAGTCTTATTCCTTGGATAAAGATGCTCGTCTCACAAGTCTTCCTAAATGAAGTCATCCCATAACCTATTTGACTCTAGAAACTTCTCTCTGGAAACAATCCATTTTATGAAGAGCTTCCATTCCTCAGTGAACCCTTTCAAAGAAAGCCTGACCATCTTAGAATCTAAAGTAGTCACACTGATGGTAGCAAGCCTATCTTTAGCCTGAGAAAATCTTGTCAAATATGAAGTCACTCCTTCACCCTTTATCATATTGGTGGATTTCAAAATATCCTCCAATACCAATACTTAGTTCTCATTCTTATTCTGGAACAAATTCTTAAGATCCATCCACATCTCATGTTCAGTGTTGTTGATGAACAAATGAGAAATTAGGACATCCTTCACACCATCTAGGATGATTAATATCATCCTCGTATCCCAATCCTTGTACACTTCCAACTCCTTTGGGTCATTTGGCTTCTTGATGTCTTTCTCATCGAACTCCTTGATCTTGTTGACCTACAAGACCAATTTTGACCCTTTCCTTCCATGGACAATAGTTGGACAACCCCTCCAACCTATCCTCATACCAAATACCATCTTGCAACTTCGACATTGTCACCTACAAGGTGACCAACTCCATCTTAAGCTGTAATTCTCTATGCACCTCTAATTCATTGACTTCCAAAGTAGCTTAGACACGATCTGATTCCATGTTGATTTTCCAGAATCTTTGGTCTAGCTTAGAGTCTTAAAATCACTGATGCTACCAAACCAAGAATCTCAATGAGAACTATTTTGCACAGTGGAAAATATAAAGCAGTAAATCAATATGCACAACTATACAGATTATTTGAAAAAAGTGTACAATAATTTACAACCCGATATTCATTATATTAAACCAAATATGAATAATACAATAGTCTATGGTATACAAGATATAATGAAAAACGTCACTGTACAGACTCTATGTCATCTCTTGTCTTGTCGGTCCTTCGCTTCTGTACTTATCACTAGAGGCCCCTTAGTCCTTCAAAGGAAAACACATCGATACTCTAGTAGGGATTCCACTTAACAATGTTGCACATAACTTTTGTTGCATGTACACAGGCTAATCCAATCTACTCTTTAAGTTGGCCAATTCCTGAACTCCAATATTCCAATCTAGTAGTCACTTTTGTCAATCAAAGTGATGAAATTTTAGCACCAATCTTGACCCAACCTTTAACTATTTTTCATTGCTTCAAGATATCTTGTCTAGGGCTACTTTGGGTATCCAACATGCTACCCTCCACCAAATCAATGGCAACCAATCCAGTCACTACAAGATATTCTCCTATAAAGGCTCCTCATCACCCAATCAAGCCCCCAAATTGGCTCCCATAGGCTGAAAACGAAGAGATCCAAACTGATCGACAAGACATGGATCCAAAACCTACAAACAAGCCACAAAACACATACCTCTATTCGCTATTTAAGGTCTCCTTGACTGCTTTCAATATGGGTCTCGTTAGGGAACAAAATAAGGTCCTAACAACCCTCATAAAAAACATTCAATAATCCTTCTATTGTTATGGATTCCATTCATCCTCAAGCGTTTAACCTCTGTTGCATGTCCCGTTACTTCAACACCTTAGAACAGGCCTTACAACCCTCATATTTTCCTAGCACAGGCCTGCAGTGGATTTAGTGCCCGCGACTTACTCTAAATAGAGATCTCCACCCTCAAACAACCCTTAAACAAATTTTCCTAACTGTGACCCTCTAGCAAGGCCCTCAACCCTACTTCCAAAAACTTGGTCCTTCTTAAATGGCCTCAAAACAACCCTTCAACCTTCGTTGGTCTTGTCCTCCTTTATGCAGCCTAGAAAAAAAAGTATCTCCCTCTCAAATGATCTCTTTGTGAGGTAAGTGTTATAGACATTTTTGGGCACTTCAAACCCAATCAAAAATGTCCATAAACTAAGGGCTCCTAAGTCCCTAAAAGTGTTGCTTCACTGCCTAAAGGAACAAGGTCAACTGATTACATCA
>APFE030994407.1:22690-41925 GCA_000404065.3 Pinus taeda
CCAAAAGATGACTCACCTCTCTGTAATCATCTATATATGGATCCCTCATCACAGAGATCCAGAGGCTGGAATTTTGCATCTTATAGAGAAGTGTTGTTGGTATTTTGGCGTACATTCACAGTGTTGGGTGATCTAGATTTGCTTGAGGTGAAGAAGGGCTTCTTAGTTGGAGGATGATGCTAGGTGAGAACACATGGTTGTAATCTTCTTGCTACTTTTCATCTGAATAAATCTATTCTTGTTTCCTTCCATATTCTTGTGTACTTGTTTATATATGCTTGTATATGGTTAATGCACATCTAATCCTGCATTATTTATGAATTTATATCCTTGTTTCTTGCATAGTAGTATGTTGTTTTGATTCCATAGGTCCTTTTGGAGCTGAGTAGACAAAGAAGAAGTGGCAAAACTCTATCAAGAAGGAGAGGAAATCGAGTGCAAGACTCAGGTTGGCCCTCTTGGTTATCCTCTCATCTATTTTCATAAAAGGAATCGATAGTAGACTTTGATTGTTTGTTTCTAAGATAGCCACCCATCTTAGTGGGAATAGCAGCATCCGAGTGGACACTATTCCCGTATAACAGTAAGTGTTGCACAAATAGATGAGGAAATGTCCTCCACTACACCTCTTATATATACACATAAGGAGGGATCCTTGAAACGCCATAATAGGGCTTGAAAAATTGTGATATGTCACCTTAACAACAAGTCGACCTAGACTACTCATGTGCAAACCCAACCATTAACTTCCAAAATTCATATCTCCATTTATACAACTCAGAATCAGATGATTCTCATTGGGTTAGATTCATCTCACAGAGATCTATCATCCTCATCCATCACATGTCAAAATTTTCTCATGGTTTTGGCCCAAATCCCATTGGGTACAAAACCCTTACCTTGGGTTCCTATCCCACAAGTGACTCTTGTGGCGCTTTTTCCTCTAATACCCAAACCCTAGGGCTTGGAGTACTTCCCAAGCTACTCATAAATCAACAACGTGTTGATGATTTATCTACTCTTTACTATCATGATTTCTTCTTAATGAATGAATAATGAAGTAATGATGCACTAGTTAAAGATGAATAATTGATGAAATATATGAAAGTTAGTTAATTAGATACACATTGTTTTGTTTCACTGAATTCACATACATATGTTGGTTGCATGAATGATAGTAGCATATAGAAATTAGAATATAAAATGAAAAGTTTGAATTGAATTAAAATACTCTTTAACACACCCCTCTTAGTATTTTTACCAATGATTGCAATTAGAGCAGGTCCCTCAGAAGAAGCCTGATCGCTTACTTGGAGATCCATGAAGATGAACAGTCAAGAAGGAGTATTTTCTATTAAGCCACCATTGTTTGATTGAAATAACTTCATATTTTGAAAATTCAGAATGAGAGCATTTTTGTAGGTACTTGGAGTTGATTTATGGGAAATTGTTGAAGGTGGATATCAATATCCACATCTATTCCCACAGATACTGCAAGGAAGAAACAATATGAAACCCATGTAAGGGCTATAAATTCTATCTTGGGAAGTTTGGATGAGTCCGAGTTCATAAAATTCATGCAAATTAAAACCGTAAATCCAATATAGGATAAGCTTATCCAAGGTTATGAAGGGGACAACAAGGTAAAAAGTGCTAAACTTCAAATGTTTAGAATTGAGTATGAGACTCTTACAATGCATGATGATGAAATGATTGCAAGATTTTTCCATATAGTAGATGAGGTTTTTAACATTATTAAAAATACCGGTGACCAAATAAAGGATGTTATTGTTGTTGAAAATATTTTTAGATCACTAATTCCAAAATTCGATTCAATGTCTCTGCCATAGAATAAATGCCGGATTTTAAGATTCTCACTCTTGAAAAAATTCATGGGATCCTGACAGCTTTTAAGATGAGAAAATGGTGTACATCAAGTATAAGATAATAATCCTTGAGAACCACATACAAAGGGAAAGAAATGGAAAAGCCTAAAGATACAAGCTACATTTCAGATGAGGAAGAAGTGAATTTCATGAGAAAGTTGGAAGTAGGAACTGGTAAATTCAAAGGTAATCATCCCTTTAAATGTTTTACTTGTAGAAGAGTAGGTTACTGTGCCTCCAAATTTCCATCTAAGGATAATCATGATAAGAAAGATAATTGAAAGGATGATGACAAGAAAAATGCCAAAAAGAAGTTTTCTATGAAGAAAAGTTTTTATTCTAATGATGCACATGTGATGATCAAGAAAATTCAAATTTAGATTCTAATAGTTGCTATCAAATAATTATGGCATTTGAAGAACAATGTGTAGATAAATATGATGATATCTTTAAGGATTATCTAGAACAAAGTGATAATGAATATTCTTTCAACAATGAGGATGATGAATCAGATCAGGATTATCCATTACTTATATCTCTTGAAGATCAATCAATTAGTGAATCAAATAGTTGCAAAGAAGATGATGCATTGGAAACATAAATGAAATTGATAGAATAATGGATGCAAACAATTATATAGAAGTAAAATAATCTACTATGGTCAAGTAAATAATCATGTTAAGAATACAAGTGGAAACAACCAACATAATAACATAAGCCTTAGCAAAGAAACTCCAAGAAAAGGGAAAGAATTGTGGAAAAATAGAATGTGAAGTTGTGACTCTCAGGGAAGATTATGAGAAAATCAACAAATTGGTAAAAGCATCTAAATCTCTAGAAAATATTATTAATGAAAAAAGCTCTCCTCTATTAAAGAAAGGTACTAGATATAAACAGGTGGGTTCATATACACAATGCGATGAAAAAGAATAGTATAATTTTGTTCACAAGAAAACTAAATCAAGTCACACATCTGAAAGGAAATATCCCAGATCAAATTCAAGACCAATCCCTAGGCATAAAGGATGGTTTTTGGAATAATATTTTTTTTGTAACTCACTTGGGCATAAGACCACTAATTGCAGGTCAAGCATTTGGAATGGAAACAAAAAGTGGGATAAGTTCAAGCACATGATTAGAAATTACATACAAATTTGGAGAAATAAGGAACATCAATCAAAGATGTAAGAAAGATTATCTCTATTGCAGTCCATTTCTCTCAAAGAATACTTCTAACATTGAATGGAAAAGTGAATATGAGGTATGTAACTTCATGAAGAGTAGGTGATGATTATTAGGTCCATATGATCATGAGTATATAATCTCAATGGGAGCTATGCATGTATATATAAATGATGATTCCCTATAATTTTTTCATATTTTGGTGATTCTTATACTACTGAAATTACATTGATGAAGAAAATATGAACAAGAAAGAGACGATGTATATTCAGGGGGAGCCATGGTTATGTGAACAATCATTGTATACACATTTCACATGCAAGTCAGTCACATATATATGCGAGTTTTTATCTAGAAAGTCACATATTTTCTCTGAGATGAATAAACAATGGCACAAATTGAAGGGGAAATTTTGATATGCTTCAATCAATTATTATTGCCTTTTGGTTCTAATATTGACTTGCTGCAGACAAGTGGGCTTCACTCAATGAAACTCTAACATAGCACGTGCACTCATGGCATACTAAACAATACCATTAATAATTTTACTACATATTGGAAAATACCTCTAAAAATCTCATTATTTAACCCTGTACCAGCACGAATCCAATACACCTTTGCAATTTAGAAAACCCCTACTTTCACTGATATTGTAGGTATTAATTTTTTCACTAACATTTTTTTATACCCCTTTATATTTTTTCATTAACTTTAAGCTTCATTTTTTATACCTGCTAATATAAAAGCCCTTTATCCCCTAGTATATGATCAATATATTATGGTGTTTTTTCCTTAATATATATCCCCCAATATGAAACCACATGGTATAATGTTTCTTCCCTAGTGAAGCCCCCATGGTTGCAGACTATTTATAATTCCCATATGATGCTTAGGAATGATGTTGCCTCATGATGGTTCATGAGTTGTTTCAAAATGCTATTGTTGTTGTGGTTATTTGATGGATTGGCTCAAATTTGATGATGAAGAGTTGGCATAGGTTTGGTGGGAGCATCTTTTATGTTTGTAATAGTGAATTATGAGCATTATGGTTTCTTAAGAATTCCTTATTGCATGATGATGTTTATGATGAGTACCTAGCATTGCTAATATATGATTGTTGGTATACTTGTTGTTATCATTATGTCATGAGTTATCAATGATGCGTGGGTTACATATGGTGAATATGTGGATGATGCCTATATGTTACTTGAGCTACATTTGGAAAAGTTGTCGTTGACAAACATTGATAAAGAAGATACATATGTTATGTTCATGGAATATGTTCTATGACTTGTGATGCTAGAGGTACTTTTGGTTCTCAGATATGTTGTTGATGCATGGAAAGAATATGTATATGATTCTTATGGTGTTGTGATACAAGAAACTGATATCTATTTGGTACTTGAAGTTTGTGGCTCTTCTTGCAAATGGAAAGAACATGTTGACCTTAGTGATATGATCCTATGAAACCAGCTCAAGAAAAGATAGAAAAGATAGATCAACGCCTTAGCATTCAGCCTCTTCAAGGGGGCAACCTCCTTTACATTACATAAATGAACAATTCTTGGATAGTACAAATGAAAACGCCTCCTTTCTATATATAGGAGTCTAAGGGGTCATAATATAATCAGAGCCGACATAACAATAATAATGTAAAGCCACAAAAATAACAATAGAGGGATTCTATGGGGCATAGTAATAACAATATGGGGATAGTAGGGGCACAACAATATTAATAAGGGATGCAACTACAATATTAATGGGGTAATCACTTGTATTATAGTGACCCAACATGCCCCTCTCCTTCAAAAAACTGTTGTCCTCAATGCTTGAGTAGTTCTGGATGCTTCTGTATAAAATTCTCTTCCTCCCTTGTGGAATCTTCAACGGATAAGTTCTAAATGTTGTTTTCAGAATGTCTTCAGTCTTCATTCTGATTTGATGATATTCTGAATGAAGATCCAACTTGGTGAAGTAAATTGATCCATGCAATTCATCCAGTAATTCATCAATGACAGGAATGGGAAACTTATCTTTAATAGTGAGCTTGATGAGTTCCCTATAATCTGGACAGATGCGCCATGATCCATCCTTCTTGTGCACTAATACTACTAGAGCAGAGAAAGAACTTTGACTCAGTGGAATTATACCAACCTCTAACACTTCTAGAACCATACGTTCAATTTCACTCTTTTGGACATAGGGATATCTGTACGGCCTAATGTTTGGAGGAATACTTCTTGGAATTAGATGAATAGCATGATCATGATCATGCATAGGTGGGAGACCTTTAGGAGTCTCAAATACCTTGGAATGATTATCCAGGACTTTTTGGAGATCTCGAGAAATAGATGATTCCGATGTGGAAACATCTAGCGCACATAATTGTGCAATTACAACTCTTTGTTCCTTTTTTAGAAGCTTTGTCATACCATTAGAGCCGATTATCTTTCTTGGTTTCCCTGCAATACCCCTTAATTCAACTTCCTTTCCTTCCATAGAAAATTTGATGAAAAGTTCTTGAAAATTAAAAGCTATTGTACCAAGGATTGTAGCCATTGGACTCCTAGTACAACATCAACACCTCCCATTGGAATGGAAAGCATTGGGCTAGTCAATACATATTCTCCCATGGATAGCTTGATATTATGGCACTTTCCAGAGCAATTTATTGTTCCTCCATTTGCAATCATCACTTGACACTCTGGTGCTGGATATAGGAAGCAATTCAATTCTTTTGCTACCTTACAATGAATAAAATTGTGGGTGCTTCCTGAATCAATCAAAACTATTACCTTTTTCTTCTGATTTGTCCTTCTATCTTGATGGTTTGAGGAGTGGTAATTCATGCCAATTCATTACAAGATATGGTCAGATTCATTTCTTCTTTATCTAGGCTTTGTTCTTGGAGTATATCCTCTTCTTTTGACCCTTCTTTCTCCTTTTCTTCTTCCTCTTCACAATCTATGTAGAATAATTTCTTCTCAGCACACTTATGACCTTTAGTGTATTTGCTATCACAACTGTAACAAAGCCCTTTCGCTCTTTTTTCTTCCAATTGTTGTGGTGTAAACCTTATAGGTTGTGGAAGGCTAGGGGCAACAACACTTCCATCTTAATAGTTGTGAGTGGTATGCTTCCTGGTTGCCATAATTTTGCTTTCCATTTTTCTTGCTAACCTGAATGCCTTCTCTAATGAATCAAGTTCCCAAAGGTGAACATCATGTTGGATATTATCCTTTAAAGTCCCTATGAACACATCAATCCTATGCTCCTCTAGGATATTTTTTACCCTTATGTTAAATTTTTGGTGCTCCTCAATGTGCTCTGTTATTGAGCCCTTTTGTTTGAGACTTATCAATTGGCTAAAAAAAGTGTTTCTTTTTGTATCCTCATAATGTGCTGTCAATTATTCTGTAAAAATTTCCCAAATGATAATATGTTTACGAGAGCAAAGCCATTGATACCATACAAACTGATTTGGTTCCAAATATAAAGTTGCAATATGTACCTTTTGTATGTTTTGCACATTATTAAGATCGAAAAATTTCTCCATCTTTAATATCCATGTTGCGGGATCCTTGCCATCAAACTTCCTCATATCAATTTTTGGAATATGGTGGGTCTTCGATCCGATATTAGAGTCTATGAAATCATGATTAAAATTTCTTTTGTTCGCATCATGAGTTTCCTTTACTACCTTTTCACCATTAGTAAGTATTTCTTGTAGAAAATTTGTCAAATCTATCTTCAAATCTGTCTTCAAATCTACCATGTCTCTCTTCAAATCTTTCTTCAAATCATCCATCTTAGCTTCCATGCCCTTAATCTTAGATTCCACGCCATTTATCTTAACTTTTGTTAGCTTTTGTGCAAGTGACACTTGTTGCACTTGGTCTTGTAATTTTGATATATCATGTAGAATTTCTTCCTCTTCTTCATGAGTCATGCTAGAGCTTTCAGGTTGCTTACTAGGTGTTTGAGTTTTCTTTCCTCGAGGCATTAGTTTCCGATAATAATTCTCTACTATGCCCTTTGAATTCCTTCAAAATAGTTTTTCAAACCAAGCTTAAGCAAAAATTTAAAAAACTCTAGACACCTTTTTTCACTTTGTAGGATCTCGATATTGTCTCTGATGTATCTTTGTACTTTCGAATTATCCAGTTCTGAAATTGTGACCTGTAGTAGCCCTCTATGTCCTCTTTCCAATGCCACCAATATGATCCAAATTGGATTCTCCAAGGAAGAGTTATGCGAAATCTCCCACAGTGACCTAATTATAGACTAGTTCAGTAGAGCAAACTTGTATGATGTGCCACGAGTCACTCTTTTGACCTTTGGCTCTAAAAAATAAATACAAGAAACTATAGTTCATCCTATTTCTGAACCTTCTTATGAAATTTCAATATAATGCTCAGAGATAAAGTTATGATGATTTTCTCCAGGTCACCTGTTTGGAATGTAATTTAGGAGTCTGCAAAAAGACCAAATCCCTCAGCTCATATCTCCGCAAATATAGCGCAAAAATCTCTGAAATTTGAACCCGAGGTTCAACACAATTTCTTCTCAAATGGGTTTTTTTTTTAGTTTCTAAAATTTCACATAACAAAAGTTATAGCAAATATGCCACGATGACCTATTTGGAGCAGCGAAACCCTAGAATCCAAAGCTCTGATACCAAACGTTATGAAACCAGCTCAAGAAAAAGATAGAAAAGATAGATCAACGCCTTAGAATTCAACCTCTTTGAGGGGGAAACCTCCTTTACATTACATAAATGAACAATTCTTGGATGATTCAAATGAAAAAACCTCCTTTCTATATATAGGAGTCTAAGGAGTCACAATATAACCCAGCCGACCTAACAATAATAATATAAAGCCACAAAAATAACAATAGAAGGATTCTATGGGGCACAGTAATAACAATATGGGGACAATAGGGGCTCAAAAATATTAATAACAGATACAAATACAATAGTAATGGGGTAATCCCTAGTATTATAGGGACCCGACAGATACTCCTGGATCACAACACCAAAATCTGAAGGCCACGTTTCATCCAATTTTCATACTGGACCCATCAAAAACTTTTTAAACTTAAACTGCATCAACCAACATTCAATTAATCTAGACAATCATATCACTGACACCAAAACACTATGCTAAACCAAGAACCCTGCATCATAATTCAGAGCCAACTGTAACCTCAAAAATCATGCATTAGAGTGTGTACACTACTTGGCTGAATCTAAACTGCATGTATAGGCTACTTCTGTTAATCAAACCTGCGTATACCTTCAAAACTACAACAAACATAAACTTTTGAATCAATTATGTACCAACCAAAAATATATTGAATATCTACTACCAACTTACAGAGCTTTACATAGGTAGGGACAAAAATCACTTCTTCTTACTTATACAATCAATCAATCAAATGCCAGCCTCCTTATGCATTCAGTTTTACATTGAGATATAAGAAGATTTCATTGAAAGAAAACAGAAAAATAGCAGAATTTGATTAGATAGATCAGTCAAATCTAGAAAAGAATCTTTTCTTTTGTATACGCTACTTGAAAGAATAGAACCAGCGAGTATATTCTCTTTGGCTGAGACGAATCTGCGTACAGATCTGCAAATATTGACTCAAAACTTTGCTACAATTCCAGACTTCAGACAAACCCAAATCATGATAGATAATGAATAAAATAGGTGCAAAAAATCAGATCTAGTCTCAACCAATATTAGGTCATTCAAGAATAAGTCATTTCAGGTCTCATGATCCTGATCCAATATTGAACTCAAGGTACACATGAATATTTCAGATCTAGTCCCAAACCTAACCCTACAACATAAAATATACTTCAGATAGAAGTATTTCTTATAATATTATTACTTGCACACCTAGCCTTATGATATTCTCCTATTTATATAGCTTTATTCCCTTTGTCAATACCTTGGACCAAAACCACTTAGGACTAATACCTTGGACCAAATACCTAGGGTCAATACCATAGACCAAATACCTGGACCAAAACCTTGATTTTCCATCCCATATACACTTTTCCTTCTGTGAAAGTGCATGTCTCCTTCTGTGAAAGTGCATGTATATGTATATGCTATTTTTTATCCATGTTCCCACATGTATACACTACTTTGACAAAGTGAAGCAATGTATACCTCTCTTTCTTCAATCTCTGGAGTCTGATTTGTAATCCTTTGTTGTTAACCTGTTGCACTGTGAACTGTCATCTGTGTGTGTTGCCATCAAGGACAATACCTGTATCATAATTCCAACATGAAGCGCATTGTCTCTCATTCAGGGCTGCGCTGATCCATCTAGGGTCAATTTCCCACCTTTGGAATGTGTTTTTGCCAACTTTTCTCTGTTTGTTTGTTTGTTGATTGATCAATGAATGTTAGGTCTCAGAGAACAAGTCTCTATCTCTCTGTCTAGCCCTACTTTGATTTGATTGCTTAATGTTTCTTAAATGTTTTCTTTGTCATTATCAGCCTATAATCAAATTTAGAATATAATTGATTAATCTTCATTCGAAATAAAGTGTTGTAAAGTCTTATTTTCCTTCAAAATAGAACTGTCGTAAAAGTCTTCATTCTTATGAAATATTGATTGTTTATATGTGCATATTTCCATTTGTATTCACATTAAGGAAATCAAAATGAAATACATGCATGTTGCATTGAAAAATTTGTCTGTGCTCATAGGAATAGTGTAGGGAGATTTCATTAGATTGTGCTCTTTACTCTTTAATCGAAAGAAATCTGATTGCTCTATCCCTAAGTAGCTAGGATTTTCTTTGTTAAATTGAATGGAAAGAATGCTTATCATGATAGTTGCATTCCTAGGAAATTTACAATACATCACATGGTGAACTTGAAGGGCAAATTCCTAAGTAAGATCAACTTAAAATTATCATCAATTTACCTAATGGAGCATTGTCATTAACGAAAATATTTAGTGGTTCTAGGCTAGAGATGTGTTCCGGTGTCGTCAAACAAAGAAGTTGTTGCTAACTTATCTACAATACATCCCGAGTGTGATACCTCATTCCATGTACGTGAGTATATCGTAGCTCATCCACATACCTTCGGGTATATAGGGTGGTGTTATAGTATGTAAAGTATATGGGAATGCTCTCACTGTGCAGTTTTTCATTAGAAAACACTTATACCGACTGGGCCTCCACATACCTTCAGGTATATATGGGAGTACAACACTAGGTTTCTATCCATCCTTAGGTAATTAAGTCAGCCGCCTTATACATTGTGATAATTGAACACAACATTCGAGGAGATTGCCTGGCCGTACTTCTTGGTTCGCCAGGAGGTATTTTGTAGTTCACAATTGCTTGGTAAACCTTTTTCCTAGCTTACAACTTTTTGTTTATTTCTTTTTTGGTAATAAAATTAATCATCATCATGGAGGAACATCAACCCTTACCCTATCATTCACGGAGAACAACAGGTAAACCTCCTTTGCCACTTGAAGCTACACCTATTCGATCAAAGCGATTTCGCTTAACTAAGTCAAGTACATCAAGAACTCCTAGTTCTTCAACTGAATTACGTGAATCATCTATTTCAATAAGTACTGAGGCTCCAGTTACTCCAACCATTTCTGTTACATCCATTTCTAAAGAAGAAGTTTCACAATTACTTGAGGACATTAGCACTGATCCTAGTGAGGTAGTAACCAAAGTTGTTCAACAACAAGTTGATCCTCAAATTTAAGTTTCTCAACAAGAAATTAGTTCTGAACTTGAATGATTTCAACCAGAAGTTAATCCATAACCTATCACAGTTCAAACAAAAGTCACATCTGAACCTGAAGTTGTTCAAGAACCTCCTTCCGAAATTGTTGTTCTTTTACACGAACATCTGGAATTAGAATTTGAACGTTCGGAAGTTGTTACTTTACTGGAAGACGATCAATCAGTTACCCCTTAGACATCAGTAACTACTGAAACTTACTCTATCAACACCAAAAATCTTTTACAGACCAGATGGTGAAGTTCTTCGACTTGGTTTAATTGTTGTCAAGGATGAATTGGAAGAAGATTCTACACCTAGAACCCCATTTCACTTTGGAATTGGGCTTTATATTTACCCTCATACTCCTCATTTTACTGCTCTGTTTGATCCTGCTTTTTTTCAAGTACCCATCAACTCTTTAGGACAACTTTTGGGTCAACTAACTATGGTTGAACAACCGTCAACATCCCAGACTATATCATCTGATGCAACTATGGTAGAATCCTCTGTTGTAACCTCTTCAATATTTTCTACCACACCTGAGCCGCACCTATATGGTGAATCATCCGTCTCTGTTGGTTGCCAATCTTTATTAGGAACCCACTTAGGGGCTGCTTCTACACCATGGTCATCATGCATGTCGTCAACTAGAATTTTACCTAGTTATTTTTTAATGGGAACTCAATAGTTTGATCCTGCATATCAATATCAAGGTAGGAAATCTAGTCAACAAAGACCTATGTATCCATTACATACTGGATTGTTGGGTGTGGAGCCTGATTATCTTCTGTATTCAAAGGTTTCAGCTGGATGTATACCCCAAGAAGACTGTACACCCTTCCATGCAGGGGGGTACGGGGGGGACTTGTCCCCCCCACGGGGGTTTGGGGGGGCTAATCCCCCCCGGCTGGGGGGGTCTGGGGGCCCGCAGTCCCCCAGTGGGGGTTCAAGGGCAGCACCCCCAAAGCTAAAATTAGATGTAAAATTTCCTTGTTAAAGTCTAGTAATTTCTAGTCAACGTAGGTTGTTCATTAGGCGGACGATCTGACGGTAGAAGTTATGTTTAATTTAGGGTTTTTTGCCCTAGAAGGCAACCCCTCACTATATATGAGGGAATTGTATTGCGTCTATATATATTTGTATTATGAGTGAGGATGAAAAAGGAGATTTAGAGCAAAGAGGGTGTTACAGCGGATCTGCTGTAGGTTGCATCTCTATAGTTTGTTGGATAATATAATAAAAGAAGGATTGGCTGTTTCTCCATGGATGTAGCCCAAACTGGGTGAACCATGTATATCTATGTCTCTCTTGTTTTATGCATTTTTTGTGTTTATATTTCTACAATATTTTATGTGCTCCATTGTTGTGTAATATATAATTTTCTAACAACTGGTATCAGAGCCAAAGGTCTATTTGGCTAATAAACTCGCAGGAGAGAAGGGTTCCTGGTTCGAGTGGGAGCAATGGTGGAAGATGGTAGGTTTAGGGTCGAAAAATTCAATGGCCAAAACTACCAGCCATGGAAGATGCAGATGGAAGATTATCAGTATCAGAGAGATCTATACCTACCATTGAGCAGAAAGACAAATAAGCCAATGAATATAACAAACATAGAATGGGATATTCTCGACAGAAAGGCACTTGGAACAATAAGGGTGTGCCTAGTGGCATTGGTAGCGTTTAATATTTCAAAGGAAACTACAACTTGGCCAAACTATATGAAAACCCTTGGCCTCAAATAAGGTATTTCTTATGAAGCGTTTATTTAAAATGAAGATGTCAGAAGGTGGATCTGTTGCAGAGCATTTAAATGATTTTAATACAGTTACAAGTCAGTTAAGTTCTATAGGGGTAAATTTTGATGATGAAGTTAGGACTTTGTTATTTCTATGCTCATTGCTAGAAAGTTGGAATGGTTTAGTTATGACCATTAGTAACTCTATCTCTGGATCTAGTACTTTAAAGTTTGATGATGTTTTTGGTGCAATCCTTAGCGAGGAAATGCGATGGAAAAGCTCCGGTGAGACATCGTGTAATGCTTTGACTGCAGAGACTAGGGGAAGAAAAATGGAAAGAGGAAAGAGCTCTGGATATCATAATAAGTCAAGAAAAGGCAGATCCAAGTCCAGATCAGGGATAGTGTGCTAGAAATGCAAGAAGAAAGGACACCTAAAGAAAGACAGCAAGTCTCGAAAGGGAAAAGAAGGAGACGTGCAGCAAGAAAACAATCATGAAGTGAATGTAATAGTTTATGTGTTGCAAGATGCTTTGATTCTTTCATTAGAAAATATTATCGATGCCTGGTGGTAGATTCAGGGGCCTCATTCCATGCCACACCTGATAGGAAACCTTTTCATGATTATGTTCAAGGAGATTTTGGATAGGTTTGATTGGGTGATGATAAGCCCTGTAAAATCATTGGAATGGGTACAGTTTTCATAAAACAATAGAATGGAAATCAATGGCTATTGAAGGAGTAAGGCATGTTCCAGATCTGAAGAAAAATTTGATTTCAATAGCGCAGTTGGGAGGTGAAGGTTGCGTTACTACTTTCACAGATAAAACCTGGAAGGTCACTAAAGGATCCCTAGTAATAATGAAAGGAGAAAAGGTTATACATTGTACTTATGCAATGGTATTTCTAATTATGTTAATGCTTTAACCTCTACAGGAGAAGATACAGCATTGTGGCATCATAGGCTTGGGCACATGAGTGAGAAGGGGATGCAGATTCTTCACTCAAGAAATTTGTTGCCAGGTTTGAAGTATGTTGATTTAAAATTTTGTGAGAATTGTGTTTATGGAAAACAGGAGTCAGATTCCTTAGAGTTGGGAAAGAAAAGAAGAGCGAAAAAATAGAGCTTATGCATACAGATTTATGTGGACCTACTCAGGTATCATCTCTTGATGGCTCTCGTTATTATGTTACTTTTATTGATGATGCAACCAGAAAAATTTGGATTTATTGTATTCGAAATAAATCTGATGTATTTGATACTTTCAAGAAATGGAAAGCTTTGGTTGAAAATGAGACTAGAAAAAGGTTGAAGTGTCTCAGATCAGATAATGGAGGTGAATATTGCAGCAAAGACTTTGATAGGTACTGTTCATAGAATGGAATTTGTAGAGAGAAGACAGTTCTAAGAACACCACAAGAAAATGGCGTGTTAGAAAGGATGAATAGGACAATCATGGAGTGTGCAAGGTGCATGAGATTACATGTAGGATTGCCTTTACAATTTTTGGAAGATGTTATAGATACTATTGCTTATTTAATAAATAGAGGGTCTTCAAGTTCCTTGGATGGTGGTATTCCAAAGGAGGCATGGACAGGTAAAAAGGTAAACTACTCCTTTTTAAATACTTTTTCTTGTGAAGCCTTTGTCCACATTAACAAAGAAAATAGAACAAATCTTCAGGCAAAATCAAAGAAATGTACCTTTATTGGATATGGTGTTAATGATTTTTCTTATCGCTTATATGATTATGATCACAAAATCATTAGGAGCAGAGATGTAATATTCAATGAAAAGGTCTTGTATAAGACTTAGTTGCAGGAAAAGAAATAGGAAAAAGAAAATAGAGAATACATAGTGCTTGACGATATCACAAGAAAAGTGATCATGCCTGAAAATCATAATGATCAACAACTAGAACAACAACCACAACAACAACAAGCACCTAAAACACTAGAAAGTGGTGTTAGAAAATCTACTAGGATAAGTAGACCCCCTGAATGATACTCTCCTTCATTATATTATGTATTGTTGAATGATTATGGTGAACCAGAATGCTATGAACTAGCAGTGCAGATAGAAACTAGGAAGAAGTGGGAGCAATCCATGAAAGAAGAGATGGACTCCTTAGCACATAACCAAACGTTGAACTTAGTCAAGTTGCCTGCAGGTAAAACAACATTGCATAATAGATAGGTTTATAGGTTGAAGGAAGAAGATGGAGGTAGAAAAAGATATAAAGCTAGACTTATGGTGAAAGGGTTTGCACAGAAAAGGGTAGATACTTTGATGAAATATTTTCTCCTATTGTGAAAATGACTTTAATCAGAACTATTCTAAGTCTAGTAGCTGCTGAAGATTTACATCTTGAGCAATTAAATGTAAATACAACCTTTCTCCATGGAGATTTGTAGGAAGAGATATATATGCAGTAGCCACAAGGATATGAGGTAAAATTGAAGGAGAAACTAGTGTGTAGGTTGAAGAAGAGCTTGTATGGCTTAAAATAGGCTCCAAGGCAGTGGCATAAATTTGACAGGTTTATGTCTTAACAAGGTTATACTAGGTGTCACTCTGATCATTGTGTTTATCTCAAAAGGAAAAATGATGGCAGCTATATTATATTGTTATTATATGTAGATGACATGCTTATTACAGGTTCTAACATGTAGGAAATAAATGTGCTCAAAAGGAAATTGGAAAACTCATTTGCAATGAAGGATTTGGGTGCTGCAAAACAAATCCTTGGTATGAGAATAACTAGAGACAAGAAGAATCATAAATTAACATTGTCTCAAAGTGAGTACATATAAAAGGTGTTGAAAAGGTTTAATATGCAGAATGCAAAACCAGTTAGTATACCTTTGGCTAGCCATTTCAAATTAAGTAAGGAGGCATGTCCCAAGGCTCAGGAAGAAATGGCTCATATGTATAAAGTTCCATATGCATCAGCAGTTGAAATCTTAATGTATGCAATGGTCTGCACAAGGCTTGATATTGCACATGCAGTGGGAGTTGTATGTAGGTACATGAACAATCCAGGGAAAGAAAATTGGATGGTGGTGAAGTGGATTCTCAAGGATTTGAGAGGTACCACAAATCAAGCATTATGCTTTGGTGGTTCAAGCATTGCTCTACAGGGATATGTTGATGTAGATATGGTAGGTGACAGAGATAACATGAGGAGCACCACAGGATATGTATTTACTGTAGGTGGAATAGCTATCAGTTGGGTTTCAAAAATCCAAAGTGTTGTTTCACTTTCAACAACAGAAGCAAAGTATGTTGCTACTACAGGGGCTAGTAAAGAAATGATTTGGTTACAAAGGTTTTTGGATGAATTGGGTAAGAAGTAGGAGTTGGGCAGGTTATATAGTGACAGCCAGAGTGTCATACATCTTGCAAAGAACTCTGCATTTCATTCCAAGACTAAAAATCTACATCTCATGTACCATTTCATACGGTCAGCATTGGAAGATGGAAAGTTGAAGCTGGAATAGAAACACACTAGCCAGAATCCTGCAGATATGCTAACAAAAGTTGTAACCAAGGGGAAACTGAGAATTTTCTCAGTTTCAATTGGTCTTCAAGTATGATGAAGAAGATGAGAAACAGCTAGGTCCAAAGTGGAGTCATTGTCTAGCAACTGAAGCAGCGGTGGAGTTGCTATAATCAATATCCAAGTGGGAGATTGTTGGGTGTGGAGCCTAATTATATTTTGTATTCAAAGGTTTCAGCCGGATGTATACCCTAGGAAGACTGTACACCCCTCCACATGGGGGGGTGTGGGGGGGACTTGTACCACCCCACAAAGGTCCGAGGGGGCTAATCCCCCCCCACTGGGGGGTCCGGGGGCCAATGGTCCCCTGGCGGGGGTTAGGGGGTAGTGCCCCCAAAGCTAAAAATAGATGTAAAATTGCCTTGTAAAAGTCTAGTAAGTTTTAATCAATCTGGGTCGTTCATTAGGCGGATGATCTGACGGTAGAAGTTATGTTTAATTTAGGGTTTTTTTTCCCTAGAAGGCAACCACTCACTATATATGAGGGAATTGTATTGCATCTATATATATATGTATTCTGAGTGAGGAAGAAAAAGGAGATTGAGAGCAAAGAGGGTGTTACAATGGATCTGTTGTAGGTTGTATCTCTTTAGTTTGCTGGATAATATAATAAAAGAAGGACTGGTTGTTTCTCCTTAGACGTAGCCTAAACTGGGTGAACCACGTATATCTATGTCTCTCATGTTTTATGCATTTTTTGTGTTTATATTTTTTCAACATTTTATGTGTTCCATTGCTCTGTAATATATAATTTTCTAACATGGATTGCTGCCATATGGAGAGAAATATGCTTACTCACCTTATCCTCCCTATGAAGGACCATCATATGGTAGTATCCCATAGTATTCAAGTCAGCCTAGAATTTGAGTTTGTTAATAGAAACCAACAATGCTAGTTCAACCAAGGCTTCTGTATCCAACACAACCAATGCAAACCATGTTAGCTATTCCTACTATATTTTTTGTTACTATTGTACCACAGTCACAAGTTCAAATTGTGTTATCTCAACTAGTACAAACTGGTCCTTCTACCTTGCAACCACAAGTTTCAGGTCAAGAATTTCAAGTTTCTCAGGCTAGTATACAACAATCAATTGTGTCTAGGGTTCAACAACCTCAGGTTAGTATAACTTTATCTAGACTAACTCAAGCTTACTCTGGTATAATTTATTCACAACCTAACCAACCTTTCATTGCTAGGAAATGACAACTGTTAAATCAAAAACAATTTTACCAACAACAAAAATAATTGATTCAACAACCATGACAACCCCAATTTCAACCGACTCAATTCCAACAATTCCAACCCCAATTTGGACATGCCCAATAGGCTCAACCTGGGTTTGGACAATATCAAGCTTACCAAGGTCCTGGTCAACAAGGTTTTGCAGGTTATGGACAACTGCAAATTCAACCTGGTTATCAACAACCACCCTATGCCAGATTTGTTCAACAACAATCTTATCAAGGTTACCAAATGCAGATGCCCTATGTTGGTATGCAAAGACCTATTTCTCAAGAAATTTCATCATACCCTAGGTATGCTCAACCTGACTTGAATCGACAGTTGCCATTTGTAGCAACTTTAGAATTACCTGATCGAGGTTCGGGTGTGACAAAGGACCCTTCCAAGACCTTTTAATTTTGTGATGTGTTAAATTGCATCTTTTAAAAAGAACATTAATGAATACATTTTCATGTTGTAAAGAAGAGGAACATGACAATCATCAACACATGAAAACATAAGCCATTGACAACGAAGTTTGTTGTGAGGCCCCTATACTACTAGTGTAACCCCTTATTGTTATTAGTACAACCCCCTTATTATATTGATGTACCCATGTAGTGCCCATATTGTTACTATTGTGCCCCATAGAAGCCCTCTATTGTTATTATTGTGCCCTTACATTATTATTGTTATGTCGGCTGTGATTATATTATGACCCCTTAGACTCTTATATATAGAAAGGAGGTCTTTTCATTTGTATCATCGAAGAATTGTTTATTTATGTAATGCAAAGGAGGTTTCCCCCTCGAAGAGGCTGAATTATAAGGCATTGATCTATCTTTTCTATCTTTTCTTGAGCTAGTTTCATAACATTTGGTATCAGAGATTATGATTCTAGGGTTTCACTGCTCCAAACAGGTCATCGTGGATTTTTGGCTATAATTTTTTCTTTGCGATGTTTCAGAAGCGAAAACAAAAACCCATTTGAGACGAAATCACACTGAACCTGGGGCTTGAATTTTAGAGCTTTTCGTGCTATATTTGTGGAGATATGATCTGAGGAATTTGCTCTTTTTGCAGGTTCCTAAATTACATTCCAAACAGGTGACCTGGGGAAAATCATCATAACTTTCTCTCTGAGCATCAGATTGAAATTTTGTAAGAAGATACAGAAAGAGGACAGACTTTAGTTTCTTTTATATATTTTTTAGAGCTAAAGGTCAAAACAGGGACACGTGGCATGTCGTACAAGTTCGCTCTACTGAAAAGGTCTATAGTTAGGTCATCTTGGGAGATTGTGCATAACTCTTTCTTCGAGAATCCAATTTGGATCAGACTGGTGGCATTAAAAAGAGGATGCAGAGGGCTACTACAAGTCACAATTGCAAAACTTAAATATCTGAAAGTACAGGGTTATAGTCATTTCAAGATAAAGCTCCTAAAATCAAGAAAAAGCAAGATGAGGAAGTTTGATGGCAGGGATCCGGTAAATTGGATACTTCAGATGGAGCAATATTTTGATCTACATGGTGTACCACTGTTACAAAAGGTATGTATTGCATCTTCATATTTATAACTAGATCAATTTTTATGGTATGAAGGGCTTTTTTCTCGTAAACAACTTGTTACATGCTCAATTTTCACGGAGAAAATGATAGCACATTATGAGGATACAAAGAGCAACACCTTCTTTAGAGCAACACCACAATAATTGGAAAGATTAAAAGGGATTTGTGACATAGTGGAAAGCAAAATTATGGAAACCAGGAAGCATACCCCTCACAACTATAAAGATGGAAGTGTTGTTTCTCCTAGCCTTCCACAACCTACAAGGGTTACACCACAAAAATTGGAAGAAAAAAGAGAAAAA